>JAWPHD010002198.1:0-269638 GCA_037043455.1 Cyrtodaria siliqua
GTTTTATTAAGTAAATATATTAATTTCGTGTCAGGCGATATATAATTATACCGTGCTGTGCATAATAGCTTATCGACTTGATTGATAAGGAGTCGGGGTATGCAAATAATGCGTTTCTTTGATGAAAGAAAAGAAAAAAATATATCAGAAAGAGACGAAGCGTAAAGCAGCTTAATGTATCTGAATACACCATAATTATGTAAATATGTATAGCATTATAGACTCTAGCTAAACATCATACATAGCAAAGTATTGTATAGACTTCAGCTGTGATGCATAATATCATACATAGCAGAATATTGTATAGACTTCAGCTGTAATGCATAATATCATACATCGTAGAGTATTGTGTATACTTCAGCCGTGATGCATATTATCATACATCGTAGAGTATTGTGTAGACTTCAGCTGTGATGCATATTATCATACATCGTAGAGTATTGTGTAGACTTCAGCCGTGATGCATAATATCGTACATCGTAGAGTAGTGTGTAGACTTCAGTTGTGATGCATATTATCATACATCGTAGAGTATTGTGTAGACTTCAGCTGTGATGCATAATATCGTACATCGTAGAGTAGTGTGTAGACCAGCTGTGATGCATATTATCATACATCGTAGAGTATTGTGTAGACTTCAGCCGTGATGCATATTATCATACATCGTAGAGTATTGTGTAGACTTCAGCTGTGATGCATAATATCATACATAGTAGAGTATTGTGTAGACTTCAGCTGTGATGCATAATATCATACATAACAGAGTATTGTGTAGACTTCAGCTGTGATGCATAATATCATACATAGTAGAGTATTGTATATACTTCAGATATGAAAACCGCCATTTTGAGAACTATAACATCTTAGTTCTAAATTACCACATACGGCATATTTATAAAAATGTACATTTACTGGGAAAATATCACAACAACTGTATAACAAATTAGTATACCCAAGTGTAATAATGCATTTTTTGATCAGTTAATGATTTTGCATTCATTTTCAGTCATTTTCTTTGCTTTGAATGGTATTTATAAATATGCGTGGTAATATATAACTATGATGTCATAATTCTCAACATAGTGGCTCCCATATCCGTTATAGAACAACCTTCAAATGGTCATATCTTCGTTGTTTATTATCGATTTTGATCATTCTTATACATTTCCCCAAGTTTTTCAAAAGTCTCAATAATAAAGAATGGTTGGCTATATGCCTACATTCCCTTTGAGCTTAATATTAGCATTACTGAATAGTTTCATCAATGTATAGTTTCATCAACTACTATCTAAGTCCACAATCTTGACAATACTGTTCTGGCTAATAAAACCATACAAAAATGAGCAAAGCAGCAACAACAAGTTGCCATTTCGCTGATGATAAATTATGATGAAAATGTAATCGGTTAAATGCTATACGTAATACAGCCTAGTATGATGTTTTCTATCCTCTAGGTTGTTTAGAATTGAATTGACAACTGACCGTGGCTTATAACTTTCGACGTATAAGGTCTATTACAATGAAACATTGTACACATCTTCATCATGTTCCAATGAATATATCGGACAAAAGCCCATAACGCGCTGATTCTTTTATTTCTCTTTTGAAAAAGGTTTAACATTGACCTTAACCTTGCAGTTTACAAGTAAATAACTTTCAAAATATTAAGTCTACAACAATGAAACGGGCGTATACGTCCGTCTAAGGTGGTCCTCTTTTTACTGTTTTATGAATGTATATTTTAGTGTGTTTTTTGTGATGAGACATAAAAATACGTATGATGTGTCAGATACATATTGCCTATAATGTGTGGGTTTCCGGGGATGGTTTGTCTTTTTAACACCTTTCTTAAGCTTCATTACGTGCAAAACCCCAAACAATAATAATAACTATATTTATCCTTATTCGCTATAGTTGGCGAGGGCAATATACAAAACACGGATTAGGCGGATTTAAGAGGATACAAACAGTTAACATGTTGTTAATTCTATGCGTCGAAGGCGGATAAATATTAGCAAACAGTGCTATAGATTTCAGTCAACAGTCAAATCCATGTGAGGACCTATAAGCATGTACTAATACCGAAGTTTACCAAACAGTGCTGCTAAGACCACTTGAAATATCAGATGAATACGCCTTCATTGATATTAATAAAATACGTCGACAAGTTAAGCAACTAAATAAAAAATGGCTAACATAACTTATACAGATATGTTAAAGACATACCGGGCAAGCCTATACAAACACACCACTCAGAACACACCCGTACATAGACGATATTGCAATATTTATTGTAACCATGGAACTACGTTGTTCAGTGCTGTTACTATGTCCATAATTATATGTTTATTAAGGAGGTATACGCCTGTCCAGTGCGGTGCACCACTGGTATTTATATAACGACCAGCACATACATAACTATTTGCCTTAGGATACGTATAAACATGTATAGACATAGTAACTTTGCAATTTCTCCATTTTGTCTTTTTTTGTTTTTCAGGTTCCTTAAGGAAGTTAGTTTCTTCAGGAACCTATAAATGTTTCAATTTTCACCCCAGGAGGAAACCTTTACCAGTCATAGTTGGGCGAGGGACTGGGAGCCAACAATATACCAGATTAGTGGAATTCATTATTGTTCATTCATGTTAGTAATACTATTAATTATACTAGATTTCCTTCAACTAGAATATTTTAATTCATACGCATTGCATGATAATACTCTCTACTTCCCCTAGTTTAGCAGATACATCGCTGGTAATGAGGTACGCAAAAATAATCCCATGATACACAGGACATATAAAAATACGGCATGTAAAATCACACATCACACAGCAATTACGCGGTATCGTATATAATAGCCTATATTATTCTATACCTAATTTATACATCCAATCGTAGACGCTCTTTCGAGTCATGTGACCGTACAATATATTTCCGTATCGGGACGCACGCGCGTACAAAATATCCCGTATTTTGTTCGTATTGTACGCTTCACAGGTTCCATGTTAAACCTATGATAAAGACCGAAACGCGTGAAAAGGTCCGAATAAAAATCAGAACCGACAGGCTTCTGTCATTACCTAACCATAAATTGTTGTCAAGTAATGAAAACCTATCTATTGCACATATTTTTATTTAATTTTCCTTTATAACAAAAAAAAAACACAAAAAACTAGCATAATATATCATTGTTTGAAACTGACCTTCGGTAGTATTTAATCACTGTTGACAACGGAGAAATGGGCATTCTTTCAAGCAAATAAAGCTTGAGAGTAAGCCATGTCGAACACAATATATAAAATACATAGACCTACATGCAATTGTGCTTTCGATGTTCATAGCGACTTGCTTGAAAGCATGAAACAAACGAAAGTTATATCCGAATTATAAATGATTGGTTAAAATAAAGGTATAGAATAAAAAGGTTACTTAACATGGTTCTGTACAATACGGGATATATTTGGACTCGTACACAGCTGGAAAAAATCATATTGGACTCGCCTAACGGCTCGTCCAATATGACTTTTCCAGCTGTGTACTCGTCCAAATATATCTCCGTATTGTACAGAACCATGTTAAATAACCTATAATGATTTCATATTCATTCATACAGATCTGAAATTAAATGAAAAGGCATATGGCAGTTATATATCAATGTTTATTTTATCAATTCTTTATTCATATGCCTAATGGTAAGCAACCGTAACAAATAGTCAGCTTTATAAAAGAAATCCTTATAGTGAGCTTTTTGAGATTGTATTGTTTTATTTGCAACATGCAAACAATTACATAAATTATTAAAGTAGCATGTTATATCCAGTCGTAAACACGGCTAGTTACAGAAAAGTAACAAATATAACTTATATACGTAATATTTCATATGTGCACTATGCAAACTGAGATGCCAATGCAGGAACTATAGCCTTCAATTACCAATAAAAAAAAGCATAGAAAAACCAATTACACGGATACATAAGAGACAATGTATGTGACATCACAAGCATAAAAGAGATGGCAATAGGGTTATCACATTAAAACGGCCAGTTGCGAAAACGGCGCTCTCGGAGCGTTTAAACCAGGTTAGAGGGTGCTCCAAACTAGACTCTTTCACTCTTACATTCCAATATAACAGGCATGGTAAAACATAAATACACTCAACAAAATTCCTAATCGGTCACCTCAATTTTACAAAATATTTTCTTTTCTTGGAATATCTTCCTCTCGGTTTTACTTGTTTTGAATAACATAGTTATTTAGTAAAAGGTCCTGAAAGTTTCAGAAAAATCATATAACTACCAGCCCCTAAAATCAAAAATTACAAAATGTCAGACTCACAATCGAAATCCCATAGAAGAGTGCTCGTTCTTGAAATTTGAAGCTTTAACATGCACTCGCAGACCAAGAGTCGCGGAAAGAAACTCATTACATGCATGTTATATGTCTAATGAAATGAATTTATTTATGTTTGCCATTTCTTATTGCCATACTGGATTTTAAAACACTTGACTGTGACTTAAGCCAGGTCATTCCCCTTACAATTCAATGCAAAAGTATGTGTCTTTGTGGATGGAGGGTGTTATAATATAAAGCATTGTTTCTTCAAAAATAATTTAAATATCTTTACCAAATTTTCAGTTAATATATATCAAACATTGAACGATGATTTGATTAATTTTAAATGAATACAAATCTTGTGTAAAAGGTAATAATTTCATAAAACTTAGTTGACCGATTAGGAATTTTGTTGAGTGTAAATATAAAGATGGGAAATAAATGACAATGTATACTAGTAGTTATCCTAAAACAAAACCAGTATTAAAAAAAACATGTGCACAGCTTAAATGTCGTAAAATAATTTGATAAAAAAAACAAATTGACTCCTCAGTAAAAATTAAATTCAAAAACAAGAGATATCATCTTGCTAAATGGACAACTATTGACGTACAGCTTCTTGTTTCCAAATCAAACGCTTTAACACTATTAGTTTAACGTGAGGATTGAATACCGAAGCAGTTGTTATAATATAGATGCACTATTGAATAAATTAAATGTTTAGGTCATTATATCATGTACTTGTGTATTCGTTTCTCTTATACGCATATTTATTATTTTAATTATTAGATTTATATATACACATGTATTTAAGATACCATGAATACAAATAATTCCTTTTAGTTTGACATATTTAATAAATATATTACATACTCTGTGTACTGTTAAAATATGTATTACATTGTAATATTAATATGTGTTAGCAAACAATGTGTCACTTTGCAAGTGTTTGTGTTTTCCGTCTTTCGTAACCTCCGTACGCAGAGCGTTTAGTCTCACTGGGCCCCCGATTGATACGCCTGTTGCGCGACTCTACGTATAGGTTTTGGCGTGCTTGTAGAATAGTTTGGTGATGATAGTTACTTTCTGCTGAGGGAGTTACTATCACCGGCCCCAGTGTGTTCAATGTTCGTCTTCTGTTTGGTACTCCGTTGTTCATATACTGATAGTTACTTTCTGCTGAGGGAGTTACTATCACCGGCCCCAGTGTGTTCAATGTTCGTCTTCTGTTTGGTACTCCGTTGTTCATATACTCGTCTTTTCGCTTTACATGGTACACCGGGTTTGTCAACCTTTCATACGCAGATTCTATAACAGAAATAATTGCACGTGAGTGGTATGTGAATTTTGACTGTTGTTTTAAAACAATCATTTTATCTCATTTTATGATGGTGTGTATGCGTGCGTACGTGCGTGTGTGCGTGCATGCGTGCGTGTGCGTTTTCATTTAAAAAAACGAACCCACCAAATAACAGCAAAATTACATGACAATAGCCTTTATCAAAACACTATCCATGTGTTCAGGTCATATAATAACGTCTATGTGCCGGTTAAAAGTAAATGTGTATTCACGAGTTCTTACATAACCTTGATTGAACATGCGTAAAATGAATTATGAGTTGGTAACTCTTAATTCGACGCTCTAGTGTTGGGGTTTGACGTGGCTGATTAAAGGTTGACAATCATTACGTGGTCCAAGTATTAATGTTCATACCCCATCCAACCCCCTCTCCGTGAAGAGAAAACGGGGTTGGCTGGGGTATGAAATAAAACCTTACGTTTGGCTTAAAAAGTTTGCATATTGTAAAATTAAAACATTTAATATGTCACTGACAACAGGTTATCGCATTTATTCAGTAAAAAAACTTTTTAAACATGTTTTCTTGTCGAAATATCCGTTATAAAATCCTGCTGATATAAATTGTAACATTGTAAATACATGTAAAAGCTTTCCCATTGCTTTATGGAATTAAGGCGGGAGCGCGCAATGAGTGCTACCGCCTTATTTGCTTTTTGTATGGTGTTTTACGTCATTTTCAACATAAATGAGGCAGACCACCGACTTTTCCTGGGTAGAACCAGTACTATACAACTCCCACCATCCGTAAAACAGTCAGTTGCAAAAAGGATACTGGGTGATTAAACCATGTGCATTAAACCACTAAACCTGACTGTTACCATAGTGTGTCATCCCAATAAAACTAAAGCTATATCCTCTAACAATGAAGGCAGCATTAAAGGGAATGTAGTGAAATTTCTGTTGAAATGGATATGGACGCGGCCATTTTGAGAGCTATGACATCACGGTTCTAAATGACCATATATGGAATATTTATAAATATGAAAATTTACTGATTTATAGGGAAAAAATGACAGCAACTGTATGAACAGTATGTAATACTTTATGGCAATAATGCTTTATATGACCAGTAAAAAAAATCATTCATTTGCAGTGATTTTCTTCGTTTTAAATGATATTTATCAATATTCCATATATGGTAATATGGAACTATGACGTCATAGTTTTAAAAATGGCGGCTCCCATATTCGTTTTAGAATAACCTTTAAATGGTCATATCTTTTTTGTTTATCATCCGATTTTGATAATTCTTTCACCTTTTCCAAAGATTTTCAAAACTCTCAATAACAGAGCTTGTTTGGCTGTGTCACTACATTCCCTTTAATTGGCAATAAAACCTATTATTTTTGTGATGTCACATGTAAATGCCTTTTTATTATCCTTTTGAGTGTTGTTTGTTTCGATGCGTGTCCTTGAATGCTACATTTCCTGTTTGACTTATATATCTACTTAAAAAATAACTGGATTTGTGTAGAAACGTATTTTACATGAAAAGCTACCCATTGACTGGTAATTTCGCGAATTTTCTTTAATCACTAGGCACCATGATATAGTATCGGAAATTGCCGTTTTCACGAACTTGACCGAGGCATGGTGCAAAAAGAACATGCATGTATTTGTTGTTAAAGGCATTTTTAGACGCATCGACTTTACTATCCCGGCCACGGAGGTCTAGAGAATAGCGGTAGTAGTCTGTATAAGCTCTGTATAACGATGACAAATACCTGTATATCAATTTTGTATTAGCTATACTTACTATTATCACGCACGGCAAGCATTTTTTCTGCTTCCTTCATCAGTGCGAGCATATCCTTTGAGTCTGTTACTTGGTTGGCTAAAATAGAAACACATACATTATGTATATTATTCTGGATATACGGTAGATTACACAAATTAGAACAATTAACAGTGATATAACACACGATAATTGGATCACGATGCTTATACTGCCAAACAGTTAAATCATTATTTTAAAAAGAAAGAAACACATATTCTCCTTACAGGGGACATTTCATTTACTGTGCTTGTATATTTTAGCCGGTTGAGTAGGACATAGGTCTTATACAAGCAAGAAGCACTGAAATGCATCAAAGCATGCATCAAAGCATGCATCAAAGCATGCATCAAAGCATGCATAAAAGCAACGTATTATTGTAAATCAGTGTTTATATTTATTTAATGTGTATATCGTCTGTGTTAGTTCTGTAGATGTAATATAATCTGTACAGTGATGTACATGTCTTTAAATAATAATGCATGCTGTATTGTACCTAGCATGAGTGTCATAGCGTGGTATCTGAGCTATTTCCTGAGTCGCACGTGTTTATATATGATGCACGAGCAATTAACCCGCCAAATCCTAACAACGTGTTTAATACCGTTCTGCTTGTGACTACTGATAGTCTACATCGTGGGTTCGTCCAAAGTTATATATTTTTACTTTGCAAAGAGTTGGATTATTTCATATTACCTGGATTGAACTATCATATTATGGCGCTGGTAAGATGTTTTACTTATTTAATTAATTCTGTGATATTATTTTCCTTACCGCTTCAAGTTCAGAATTATAACGTTGTAAACGTATAGTAATTGTTATTATTTGTGTTTTACTTGTTAAATGTATATAACTGGAACCCTGGTGTATATTGTTATGATTACGACCCCAATCTTATATTATCAAAAGACTGAGTTCGTTTCTGAAAAATAAAATCATACCTATATATAGCTAATAGCCATAATATAAATGTTGTAATGTCCATAGACAGGTACTTGTGAGTCAAGCGTATGCTGCATTCAGTGTGACTAAAGGTTCCATGTTCATCGTTATATGTGTACCATCTTGGGGATGGCTCACATTTTCGTACTATTGACATTTTAAATATTGACTTTTGCTCAAACCGGGGCTAGAGGGCGTGAACAGCAGCAATAACTTTTCACTACCATTCATGAACTGTCTCGATCAAACCGAGACTGCAATATTTTTTTGCATTTTTCGTGTTCGGCGATTTCCAAATTTTTCTTTTATAGATATATATTGTTTAATATAGGCTACATATTAGATGTGTGTTTAAATAAACTCGTACCTGCTGCAAACCAATACCAAAAGAGTGGCGTCTCGCGAAACATCTACTAACAAACTAT
The DNA here is from genome assembly GCA_037043455.1 of Cyrtodaria siliqua. Classification (NCBI taxonomy): domain Eukaryota; kingdom Metazoa; phylum Mollusca; class Bivalvia; order Adapedonta; family Hiatellidae; genus Cyrtodaria; species Cyrtodaria siliqua. Next base: position 8,834 of record JAWPHD010002198.1, read on the forward strand.
AGTGTCAATTGATAAATTAGATATATTAACTGTATATTACCGTATATATAAAAAAAAAGTGCAGACACAAATTACAGCAATGGGTTTGAAAATATTATGTATACTCACGAAAGTTTTTATGTTGTTCTCTGTGCCTTGTATGCCCACGACTGCGATCCATCTCCTGTCGATAATGATACTGTGATGGCAAAGTATTATAACTCAACTTTGTACTTGCCGTTCGTTGTTTTCCTAAAGTTCTGAGCTTAACCATTCCTCTTTTTTGCTGCCTTTGGAAAGTTGCAGTGTCGGCTAATAGTCCTTTACTCGCTATCTTGTTGAATTTAGCGTCAATAAGTGTTGAATCTTTACTCTCTGTCATATATCGCTCTACAGATTCATTTTCATATTTACTCATTAATGAATTTATCTTTTCAAATTGTTTAAACTTCTCTTCTAAGATTATTCTGTCTTTGTCATTTAATTTCATGTACCGCATTCTATAATGTTTTAACTGTATTTTAGCTAATCTCTCGTAAAATTGCTTCTGTTTTGTGTCAGTGGCGCCATATGTGTTATGTACCTGTTGGTAAATATCCGCTTGTAGATCGTTTATTGTATATCCTTCTCTCATATACGGTAAAACAGATTCGACCTTTTTCTGCACAATAGAATTACGTCTTGAGCGTGACCTTGATCTTGAACTAGCGCCAGACCGTGATCTGAAACTCGTTTCATCTCCCGTGTAGGTTCTGTTGATGACTTCCTGTCTTGCTCTAGATTTGGCACGAACAGGCTTGGAACGATAGGATGGTATTGTTTCGCCATCGTCTGCAGAGAATATACTCCCGCGACTATTCGATCTACCTGTGAAATATAATTGTGTTCATAAGGGACAGGTTGGTTGTTAGACATTCATAAAAAATGAAAGATATTGCCTTTGTTGTAATTCAGGCGATATAGAAGATGAGTTTCACTTTATATGTATATGTCCATGTTTTGTAGATTTGCGTAAGCAGTATTTGAAAAAGTATTATTACCAAAGACCATCAATGTTCAAGTTTTTAGATTTGATTAGCTCTCATAATAAAACTGTATTATATAAAATTTCAAAATATACCAAGGAAGCCTTAGAAATAAGAAAATCAATTTTAAATGTTTAAGCATGTTGTTCATTCTCATTCTATTAAATTTCATAATCTTTAAGGAATATTGTATTACAAATGTGAACTAAAGTAATATAATTCAACATTTATTTGTAAAAGAAAATCTTTTATATCTATTACGTGACTATATGTTTAATGTATTTGTATGTAATGTTTGTATGATGATGTACTATGTACAAATCTTAATAAAATATCTGTTCTGTTCTGTTCTGTTCATAATACATGACCTGTAAAAGACAGAATTCCGAGGTTGATTTCAAACTCTTGCTGAACTCATCTTGTACACAATATCATCAATTTTAAAATAGCTTGTTCTCATTTGCACAATATGCGCGTCACGTGTTGATGCATTCGGCGTCACGTGTTGATGCATTCGGCGTCACGTGTTGATGCATTCGGCGTCACGTGTTGATGCATTCGGCAATACCAAAATAAACCGGGGAGAAATAGCCTTTATAGAAGGCTTGTTATTAAGTTGCATATTATTACAATATTTAGTACACATATATACTAAACCAAATTGCTAAGTGTCAACCTAAGAATATGTCAATAATATTCTCATTGTTTGTGTATTCTGAGCTTGATTAGAGATACGGTTAAACTGCAAAATAACGAGTGTAAATCTTCTGCTCTGATTGCATGAACATATTTTAAAACTTTTAAGTCAATGTGTTTTCTTAGAAATAAGTTATAAGACTTATACAACTGGGTATATAGGATTTTATTAAGTACTTCGAATTAGTGAAGCTTTCGATGTTCCTAATTCTAAAATATGTTTTACTAGCATTACCACTACAAATGCGTTTGCAAAAGAAATTTTCGAAATATTTAATGTTAACGCTTAATTACATTTACTTGAATTTCAAACAATATTCAATGTAAAGGGAGGTAATTTAATATTATCCATATTTCATTTTTTTATAGACGGAAAATCTGCGATAAATGGGTAAAATTGTTATGTTTTTTTTCTATTATTTCATACCACTTTTAAGAATTTTATATCTTTAAGCGATCTTTGATTTTCATATAAACGGGGGAGTAACTCTCAAAAGATGTAACAAATTAAACAAAAAATAAATGTTTTACAAACTATGGGTCAAAACAAAATACTTATCATATATCTATTCTAAAATATATTTAAAATAAGAAAAGTACATGTAGTTAAGATACAAAAGTTGATACTAGCAATTTTGTTCAGTGTATACTGAAACGTAAAAGAAACGCAACACGGGAATTTCCGCTTTATATTGTATATACTGCACACTTAATTGCACATAATATTCCAAAGAAATCCCAAGATGTTTTGTAAAAAAAAGTTACAGAAAGGACACAATTGTGATGTTGTAGACGTTTTAATCACACTACACCTTGTAACAGAACTTCATAAATGTTGAAGTTGCTCTTTGAAAAACTGAGCCAGTTCAGTACTGTATTTAACGTAAAGAGTTTGCAAAATTTTGCATCCTAAGTTTGCTCACATGCTTGAGCCAAACCCGTACTTTGTCAATAATGAAAGTTTGAAGGAATACTATTTGCTGTATTATATGTTGTTTTAGTATTTTTTTCCAAAAGGAAAGATCTTACGTAGCCGTGACAGCAACATATTGTACATACAATATATAGCGGAAATTCCCGTGTTGCGTTTCTTTTGCGTTTCAGTGTATGTATATTTATATATGTATATGTATATACACCACATATATTCAAATTTCATAGATATATACGCACATTTTATATGTATATTATGTGAATATGTGAGGTATACACCCAATTGCGGTGACAGAAATATTTGAAAATGTTGACGTTCAAAAATATCAAAAATAATATATATATATTATTCAGTCAAATTCGAGTAATTACGGGGCCCGATAAGGATATATTCTTATCAATAAACCTTATGATAGATGAAGCACATAAATACCTCGATTAAAACTGTCACTTCTGCTTCTTCTCCTTCTTGTATCATGCTGCTCCTTTACTTCCTCTACTTCGCTTCTCTTTCTCAGTTCTCTTATCTTCTTGTTGGCTATACGTAAGGCCGGGAAACCTCCTTCGTACCATGTTTTACGGGTTGAATTGTTTTTCTTTTGAGATGACACACTATGACTTCGTGTTCTTTCAGTTCCCTTTGGTTTGGAATGTTTATCAAACGCTGGAAGTGATGCAGAGCGCTTTCTACTTGGCCTACAATAGATCAGCTATTATACGAATACACGCATGCACGCACCAGAAAAACGTATGGAACACGGTATGAATTTATGTATATCTATCCAAGGTCTATACGACTGTTTCAATTCAATGCTACACTGTGAAATCCCGCAACGTTTTAGATCACAGGAGCCGAAGGCTCAATTTGATCTATTGGGATCACTCTGTCCGTCGTCCTTCGTCCGTCCGTCCGCCGTCGTCGTCGTTAACTTTGGCTTCAAACGACTTCTCCTCAGAAACCGCTCGGTCAATTTTGACCAAACTTCACACGGATGATCCTTTTGTGAATGCTTCTTATATTTTTTGAAATTAGGTCAGCGCGACATCCAAGATGGCCGCCATTACCATATATGGTCCAAACCTCAACAAATCTTCTCAAGAGCCGCTGGACAGATTTCGACCGTTTTTCTTTAAAATGATAGCCAACGCTTAGGCTAAGTTTGTTCAAATGAAGTCCCAGGGGTTAAAAATGGCCGTGCCCCGGGGGTCCAAAGTTTGTATATTGAGATTTTGCATGTTTTTCATAGATTAATATAGGGAAGGACTTTAAAAAATCTTCTCTGAAACCACAAGGCACAGAGCTCTCATGTACTACATCCGCTTATGGTCCTCTACTAAATTTATTGTTAAAATGGTGGCCCTGTGTCACATTTGGTCACGCCCCAGGGGTCACACTTTTTATATAGACTTTTATTGGGATATACTTAAAAATCTTCTTCTCTGAAACTACAAGAGCCAGAGGTTTAATATTTTGCATTTACTATAAGCTTTTGTTCCTCTACCAAGCCTGTTCAAATGATGATCCTGAGGTTACATTTGGCCCCGCTCCAGAGGTCGAATGTTTTACAAAGACTTACATCGAGAACCTTTTTTGAATCTTCTTCTTCGAAACAGCTTCGTCAATTTTTACCAAACTTCACATGGATGATCCTTAGGTGAATGTTTTTCAAATTTGTTAAAATGGGGTAAACACGACATCCAGGATGGCGGCCATAGAAAAATCTTTAAATTACTTCTTGTACACTGGGAAGCTAAGGCCGTCGGTTCAAATCCCACTGGAGGAATTTTTTTTCTTCATTTTTATTATCGTTTCCTGTTTGGATGCGTTTTTTCTTTTGTTTAATTTTCTAAAGTTTGTATATAATGATTTTGCATGTTTTATACTTATATAGGTAAAACTTAAAAATATTCTTCTCTGAAATTACAAGAGCCAGAGGTTCAATGTTTTGAGTTTGCTATAGACTTATGGTCCTTTACCAATTTTTTCAAATGATGACCTTGGGTCACATTTGGCCCCGCCCCAGAGGTCAATTATTTTACATAGACGTGCATAGGGAAATACTTAAAAAATATTCTTCTGAAACTACAAGAGCCAGAGGTTTAATATTTTGCATTTACTATAAGCTTATGGTCCTCTACCAAGCTTGTTCAAATGGTAATCCTGTGGTCACATTTGGTCCCGACGCCCCGGGGGTCACATGTTTTACATAGATTTGTATAGGGATACTCTTTAAAAAATCGTTTTCCCAGGAACAGCTTGGTCAATTTTGAACAAATGTCACATGGATGACCCTTAGATGAATGTTTTTCAAATTTGTTAAAAATAATTTAAACGTGACATCCAAGATGGCCACCAAAGAACAATTGTTGAATTACTTCTTGCTAGGGCCGTGGGTTCAAATCCCACTGGAGATAAACTTTTTTTTTTAATTCTTCATTTTTAGCTCGACTATTCGAAGAATAAGAGAGCTTATGTAATCACCTCGGCGTCGGCGTCGGCGTTGGTGTCTGCGTCGGCGTCGGCGTCCCACATCAAGGTTTGCGTGTAAGCTGTGTTTACAAGTCTATATCTCTTACATTTCTTATCCTAGCACAACCAAATTTGTTCATGGGCTTCCTTATAGCATTATCTTTAGGGCTGCATAAGCAATTTTGGTTCCTGTAACCCATGGGCTCCCATGGAACCCAAGTTATGATAGCCCATAAAATTTGTCCCATTTCACATCAAATTTTGCGTGTAAGCTGTGTTTACAAGTCTATATCTCTTATAATTCTTACCCTAGCACAACCAAATTTGGCCATTAGCTTCCTTATAGCATTATTGTAAGGGCTGCTTAAGTAATTTTGGTTCCTGTAACCCCTGGGCTCCCATGGAACCCAAATTCTGATAGCCCTTAAAATATGTCTGTTTCACATCAAATTTTGCGCGTAAGCTGTGTTTACAGGTCTATATCTCTTACATTCCTTATCCTAGCTGAACTAAATTTTGGAATTGGTTTCCTTATAGTATGTTGTAAAGGGTTGGGTAAGTAATTTTGTCTTAGGCAAATTCTGGGCTCCCATGGAACCCAAATTGTGATGGCCCATAAAATGTGCAATAAAGGCAGATCTAGGTTTGCATGTAAGCATGTATATATCTATAATTTTGGTTTGGGATTTGTTATAGCATTATGCATCTTATTACCTCACCCATATTGGGACATGGGCTCCTTCCTCCCCACCCCCCCACCACCACTCCCCTCCACATTTTTTTTTTTACATATTTCTGTGTTGCTTTTGTCAATTCTTACACATATGTTGCCCCCTCCCCGCCCACTCCCCCGCACCCCCGCCCCCCCGCCTCTCACCCCCCCCCCCCCACACACTTGAAAGTTTTTTGTTTTTATTACATATTTCTTTGTTGTTTTAGTCAATTCTTACACATATATGTTGCCCCTCCTCCCCCCCCCCCCCCACAACCCACTCCCGCCTCTCACCCCCGCTCCCCACCACCCCACCCCTACTTGAAACTTTTTTTTTTTACATATTTCTGTGTTGCTTATGTCAATCCTTACACATATATGTTGCCCCCTCCCCGCCCCCTCCCCCGCACCCCTCGCACCCTCCCGCCTCTCCCCCCTCCCCCACTTGAAACTATTTATTTTTTTAACATATTTCTGTGTTGCTTTTGTCAATCGTTACACATATATGTTGTCCCCTCCCCGCCCCCCGCCTCTAACCCATCCCCACTCAAACTCGATATGTTTTTTTTTACATATTTTTGTGTTGTTTTGGTGAATTCTTACATAGCTTCTTACACATATATGTTTCCCTCACCCCCCCCCCCCACACACACACACACACTCCCCCCCCCCCCCCACCACCATCCACCCCGCCTCTCTCCCAACCCCATCCCGCACCCCACTCAAAACTCGAACATATTTCTGTGTAGTTTTGGTCAATTCTTACACATAGTTATGTTGTGCTCCCAACCCAACCCCACATTGTTGTAGCCTTGTTTTCTGATGGTATATACAAGCTATAAATTTATTATTCTCTGAAAAATCGAATAGTCGAGCTGTGCTGTTCTCCGACAGCTCTTGTTATTATTGTTTCCCATTTGGGTGCGTTTTTTGTTTTGTTATTTTTTCTAAAGTTTGTATATAAAGATTTTGCATGTTTAACATAGACTTATATAGGGAAAACTAACGAATTTTCTTTTAAATGTATTATTAAGGATCGCTAATCCCCGGTATATCATGTTTGCTCATTGAAGTCCCTGGGGTCAAAGATGACTGCAAGCCCTGGTTCAAAGTTTGTATGTTACTGTGTGTGTTTGTGGTTGACTGTCGTCCTTGAATGCTGCTTTTCCTGTTCGATTTTTATATCTATATTAAAAACTTTTTCAATCAGCATTTTCGATCACGACAATTTGTTCATCATTGCAAAGATCCTCAGGTTGATCGATTCATGGCCATCTTGGTCCTAGTGTTTAAAAAATAATTTTAAATCTAGCGCACTCCGTGCTTTTATATATTGTGAAGCAGAATATGTTCATGTATGCAATTTACATTGTTGACGTGTATGGACGTATTGGGTTTAGTATGTATATATGACTGTTTTACAAAGAAAAGAAATAAACATTTACCGTCTGTTCTTTTTCCTTGAGCTATCTGCAGAAAAAAGAAAATGCAATGCTCTAAAATACATAAAAGTTAGACATAACATTCGAACCGGAAATGCAGCATTCAAGGACCACACTCAGCCAAAAGCACACATAGAAACAAACACTTAAAAATATCTAAAAGGCAAGACACGACAACACACACATAAAGGGTTGACAATATGGTTACCACCTTGGAAGGGCTTGTACATACGTTTTTTATTTATTTTTATTTTATTTGTTTATTTATTTATTATGGTTGTGTTTAGAAGCGGTCAAATGTTTCATCTTAAAAATGCTGATATCATATAAAACTCATAGAATCGTTAAGTTCTGAACAAGCTAAACTTGTTAAAAATCTAGATCATATTTGTTTAAAAGTTTTAAAAGAGAAATGAAACATTTTACTTCAGATAAATATTTATCACATGGAACTGCTTGTATTCCGTATAATATACCCATTACGTATTTCCTTTTATTACCTGATCTCCTATATAAATGCTATATCGTCATTTCTTGCTAATTCACTAAGCCTAAGGAAAAGACTGTTCCCGGTGAAAACGAACTGTTACCGGGCTTTAGTTTCGACTGTTTCCCTCACGTGCTGGAATTTCGTTTGCGTGACGTCATGTTGCTTTTTTCACCATAGGTTCCCATTATAAAACAAATTTTCATTTTCACTGTTTCGTACAGTAACATTAATCAGGTAATAAAACAGTTATCACATGTGTGTTTGGGGAACAGTGAACTGTTTTCCCTTGGTGTCGGGGATGTCAGTGTGAACTGTTTCCCTCGGCCTATCGGCCTCGGGAAACAGTTCACACTGCCATCCCCTCCACCTCGGGAAAACAGTTTTGACTGTTCCCCAAACACACATGTGATAACTGTATAATATTAACCATGTGTAATACAAGGCGACCGAATCAGCCGGTCGTTGAAGTGCAGTGTCAGTACGTTCGTCCAGTCAATGTCCCGGAACACCCGTTTAGTCCGTGGAGTCCGTGGATATAGCACTGAATCGGCGATGTTATGAGGGTAACAGTCCGCCGTGTAGATTCACCACAAGCAATAATGTGTAGTTTCTTGTCTTTTTTGAGCCGTGATAAAAAGGATCTGACACTCGTTGTCATTGCATACACAATTTTATTAAACTCGTGCAGGAATTTGTTATTAAGCTGTGGTCATATTCCTGATTACAAGGTGAACAATTACCAGAATGTATACCCTGCTTTGCACCGTTAACGGTCAAACACATCTTATTGGAATGTGTAGACTTTGATCCTATGCGTCAAAGGTACTACAATGTTAATACTATGAAAGAGTTATTTGATACTGTAGATTTTAGTCTTGTTTTAGATTTCCTGAAAGAAATCAGACTATATAAATCATTGTAATGTGTTCTTATATATATTTACTTGTTTATATACCCGTTGACGGGGGCATTTGTTGATTTACATACATAGTTTATATTACACCTGATCATCCCTTATTTTTTAATAGTTTTATCTTTATATATTTACATTCATTTTTAATTAATACTTTTTTCATAGATTTTTGCGCACAATATGACCTATTTATGTGTCGACGTGCCGTAAAACACCATTCATTCATTCATATTCCTGAACTCGTTTAATAACATTTTGTATGAAATGACAACTCATGTCAGATCCTCTATATCTCTCCTCTTACCATAAATAGTGTTATTGTATTTCTAAGAGGAGTCAGCAGTATAACTAGTATATTTTTAACAGAATTTTTGTTTAAATTGATTACCATTGACAATTGTTAAAATATTAACCATATTGTAAATTTAGTTTATATATATATATATAATTTTCATACAAAAGACCAAAAGTCACATTAGTACAAAATATATGTCTTAAAACCACGCTTTTATGCGGTGATCTTTATGTCATATTTAAAATTAATCAATGCCCTCTTACATAATTATATGTTATCGATACACGCGCCTTATTTCATAATACGATTCTACTTAGAAAGCCGTACCTTTGGTGTTTCTAGAGTAACTTTTCCCCGATGTTTTATCTGTGTCTTGAAATGATCGCCTCTCCATAGTCTATTTGTCTGAGATTAAATTTTACTGATTGTAATACGGTATTCGTCAACAAATGTGTAGTATTGTTTAAACGACATAATTTCCAGTTAGTCGTACATAGCGCTGTAACATTGTATTACCGTGTCGCAGTATACATTTATAAAGATTAAGTCTTAGACAACTTGCCAAATAGGCATTAACCTTATTAATTCATTATAAAGTGCATATATAACTGCTATTAATAACAGATGTTAATCCCATCATTCAAGCCAACCGGGTGAACTTTAAAACGTTATACATGTATCACGAGGAAATATAAGAGGACAACTCGCGTGGTCAACTGGAAAAATCCTTCACAAACTGAGTAAGAAATACCTACACGAGCAACCGGAAAACAGCCTGCATAAGCTGAATGGAAACAACCTACACGAGAAATAGGAGAACAGCCTACATAAACTGGATGAGAACAACCTGCACGAGAAAACGGAGAACAGTCTACATAAACTCGATAAGAACAACCTGTACGAGAAAATTACTGGAAAACAATTTGCACAAACTGGATGAAAACAGCCAGCACAAGCAGCTGGAAAACAGCATTCAACTGGACGAGAACAGTCTACACATACTCATATTGTCTATTAATGCTGCCTAAATTGTTAGCGGATATAGCCTGGCTGGGATTCTTTTTTAAACTCATGTTTAATTATATAGGGAAAGAGTGACAATTAGTGCACCCTAGATTCTGGTTTAAACCCCTAGTGGCCTATTATCAACTGACCCTTCCAATCCGGTACATCACACTCTTCATCTCATTTAACGTTTGTAGTGTCGCATAGTTGGGTATTATTTCCATGCGATTGTTGTTGGTTTTAAATTCGTGTATTTTGGTTGATTATGTTCTGTGAATGCTACTTTATAGCTTCTTTTTTACGTGATTTAGTTTATTTCAAAGCATGTGCGGGTCCGCGAGTGTCGCAATAGAATAGAGTCAGCTGACCCGTCGCCGTTTTTAAGCAACAGTTTCGACTAATAAACAACTGGTGTATTGTCACAAATGTATTAACATTTCAATACAGTTAACTTCCTCTTTTCGGTGGAATTGAAAACTTTATTTAAAATAGACACAACATACGTTTAAGTTACCAGCGTGGGGTTTAATCAGCATTCTTTCTACTACGCTCTACCTTGTTTTGCTTTAATCCATGCTTGTCTATATTTGTTTCATGGCTGGTCAACTCTTATTTATCATCAAGAAAAATTATCAACCCCCACTCCCCCCCCCCCCCCCACACACACACACATACACCCCCCAACCCCATCGTGCATACTTTTTGTTTTAACAAAGACACTCCGAAACTCTTTTCTTTCCGCCATGTTACGGATATATTCCAAACAGTTATCAAACAATCCTAACCATAAGTTGGGCTAAGAACCATTTTCCATTTTCTGTTGGAATGATTTCTCAATCAGTATCATACAATACAGTCATTGTTATTATTAATATTATAGTCGTATACATTCTAATTTTAAATACATTTGACAACAAATATTTATTAAAACTCTCCGCCCTATCATAAATGCACGTATATATTGTGTTTGATACGATAAAGTCAAACATGCATATATTTCTCTTCATCTTATATCATTAAAGGGACACTGTCCGTAACTTTTAGCTTATAAAACACACAATAATTATGTTCGGAAACATTACACACTAAACATTATTGAATATTTACTAATTAAAAGCTAGATTGTTTAACGGAATTCAATCGCGGTACAAATAAAAGTAAATCCGCTTTGTGCGTTTGAACTCGCAGCCCAAACTAAAATTACACTCGCCGTGATAATAGTGTGCGTGAGCGTAAAGTGGTCGTAACGCTCCCGACTGAGCTAAGCGGGCTATACATATTTCGCAATACATACTGTGGTGAAAACCTAATGCGGTAATGGAAGTCACGTGATCGCAGAAAAGGTAAATATTGTGGGTCCCACTTTATTTACATATAATAATTAAAACTTTTTTTTTTCAAACTCACGCATGTATTCCTACATACTTCTTAGGGTCTATCCTCTTGTTTTCATGTATACATTTCACTGAATAAAAGTCAGCAAGTTAATTGGTTATGCTCAATATCTGCTTACTTACGGACAGTGTCCCTTTAAGGTGTTGCCTTTAACGTAGCAAATGGATATCCATGTTAATTAATGCGAAGTTATTAGATGATACAAAGATCGCATGATGGTGATGATTCCACAAGATAGACCGCACTCTGTTTCACTTTTTATTCAAATAAATACTAAATGAACATTGAGCAAATGTAATAAGTGACGTTTCACGATTAACAAATAACTTTTCAATGATATATAACATACATACAGCACTATTGTATTTTATCACAGTAATAATACGCTGGCATTTAATTTACAAGAATAATACGCTGGCATTTAATTTACAACTGATCTTATAAGTCATAGTAGGTGATTATAACCCCAACTAATCTTATTCTTCAAAACTAATGGTATACAAAGTAGGTGATTATAATAATGTACTAAAATAGATGATAGGGTCTCTTTTCAAATAGCGTTCTCTCTCGTTCAAAATAATGTTCTATTCTTTGGTTAATGTGAATAAGTGAATTTACTATAGGTTTCAACCAAACTAAATAACATCAATGAAATACAAATGTACGGGTTGTATACACAGTATGCTAACATTAGTTAATACGCATTTATTTACTCTATAATAAACCATACGATGACTCCGGTCTATACGAAATCCGGAGTGTTTGCAGTTTAAAGCCAGACATTTGTTGTCAATGATTCGTTTTAATTGATATTGAAGTTGTTTATATGTGGATAAAGAATGTACATTCCCAAAATTCAACCTCCGTGTAGCTACGGGCATGTGACTTAATACACATATTTAGGACATACGCCTTACATAAATAGTTATGCTTCTGTTTAATGACTTACAGTAAAAGAGTATGATAATGGACCTTTGGAAACGCGACACATACACAATATTGCAGTATCGGTTTGATTGAGACTGTTCATGAACGGTAGTGAAATATACTAGCTACGGTAGTGAAATATGCTAGCTACCGCTCACGCCCTCTAGCCCCGGGTTGAGCAGAACTCAATATTCATAAAATCAAAAGTACATAATTTGAACCATCCCGAAGATGGCATGCATATGGCGGTGGACATAGAGATTTTCCTGCCCTATGTCCAGCGGCGTATGGTCCCAGTATCTAACTTAAAAGACTAAATTAAAAAGCAGACAACATATCCTATGAGTGGTTAAACTATACACAGAGCCTTTTATCGGCCGGAGTAAGACTTATGTGTTTGGTTTTAAGAAAACAAAAATGATCTGCAATGTATGCAACGTGCCTTTTGTGCAACATTTTCTTTAAGGGAAATTGATGTTATAAGTATACAATTGCAAACGTGTACTCATATTGATAGGTGGTAAATATAAAATAGATGGTTTTTGATTTAATCGGTAGGTGGTAAATGTAAAAGATATGGTTTTTTATTTAATCGGGATTTGTTTGTCAAATCTTTGCTACCACTCCCCACGAAAATGGTAACTTGAAATCCAGTTTTAAGCCTAACCATGTTATTGAGAAATTAATGTTTTATAAAAGAAATGATAAAAACATGTTTATAGAAAACCTTCCTATATATACCCTTTGTGTGAACATATTTCGTATTTACAAACGGTTTTAATTAAAACACACATGTATAAATTGAATATGCTTTTTATTTATTTTTGGTTCGACCCCAGTATTGAAATATTAACATATATACATTTAGTAAACCGTATTTATATAAATATATACATGGATATATATGTACACGTGTATGTAGATCTATGATATATATAATGACCTTTTATGATTAAATGAAATTCTTATGTATTTCCATAACTCATTTAATTACAATGACACTACAATTAACTTAAGCAAGCCAAATACTAAAGATAAAAAATAAATATTGAATATAATTTATATGTCATAGGGCAGTGACCTTTTTTTATACAGATATGTATATACACTGAATAAAATTCCTAATTATTAATTTTAGTAAAATATTTATTTTTGTTAAAACTGTTACATCGTTTGAGAGTTACCCTCCTTTTATATGAAAACATGAACTATACTGATAAAACACATTACATGAATCAAAGTCCGTTTAAAGATATAAACATCCTAAAATTGGTAATTCAGATATAACATTTTATATATTGAAATTTCTTTTGCAAGCGCATTTGTAGTGGTAATGCTAGTAAAATAAGATCTCAACATAATTTTAGTTGGCACCAATTCAACGTACTTAACAAAATCCTAAGGACCCAATGACATAAGTACTATAATTTATTGGTAAGAAAACAGCTTTACAATGTGTAATCAGAGCAGACGATTTAAACTCTTTATTTTGCAGTTCAACCGTATCTCAAATCAAGCGTGAGAATACACAACACAATGAGAATTGTTAGGTGGGTACTTAGGACTTTTGGCGAGCATACATATGCATGGATATCAAGGTTGGCTCTAAAGTTTGAAAAGTAGCAGCAATAGCTGTGGTGTAAGTGAACAATTTTGTAGAAATATTGCTCTGTTTAATTCTAATTCAAGGATGTATGAAACGTATAATGTTTTTTTATTACATTTCTATGGGTGAAAGATTGGGATTTCTCAGTGAAAGAATATTCATAATTGCTAAATATTAATAACTAACTCCGAACACAAAAATAACTAACTGCGATGTTGAGTTATAGCGTCACTAACGTATTGGTGACGTCGACGTCATCCGCCGATAACGCTAAATAAAGTGAATAATTCTGTTTAAAATCATACATAATCTGATTGAAAATGTAATAAATAGCTTATTTAACTGTTGTGATCGATTAGATGGAAATCCTTTACTCGATGGTAGACGTGTGTTGATTTTTTAATCACACGCTTACGCTCGTTCGTGAAAAGAACCACACGTCTACCATCTCGTGAAGGATTTCCCTATAATCGATCCCAGCAGTTAAATAATCTCTATATCTTAAACTTTACTAATCATACTTGACTCTATTTTGACAATGTTGTTAAGATAAAACAAACCACCGTTGCGCCGTAGGTGTCCTCATGTAACTATATTCAGTTGCAAAAGAAAGTGTACACCTTGAAAATTTTACTTTACACCCTATCCTATTTTTATTAAGCGACAATCCCTTAATGATTCAACCTATTGAAAAACAAATGACAACATGATATTGGCAATGGAATGATAAAAACTTTGGTACCAAACATTGCATATTCATTTTGGAATTTGTCAATTTAATTCTAAAAAAACATTATACAATTAAATATAAACAAAACTCAGTGTACACTTTCTTTTGCAACTGAGTATAGTTGATGAGTGTGAATAGGAAATCAGTTTATAGAAGCTAATAGAAATTAAAATCTTAAAAGTAAACTAACTCAACTAAATAGTTTTATATACTTTGACTTCTATGGTTATATACATGCCAACCTCTTTAATAAGAAGCGTTTTGTAGAGAGCTCATGGTCCTAAACGTTTAAATTTCACCACTTTAATTAAAGAAACTAACCCGCCAAATAGCGACAAAATTACACTATAAAACCGTTTATCAAAGCTCTATCCAGGTTTAATAGTATATATTTGCAGATTAAACATAGGTTTATTAACGGTTCTTAAAATACCCAAGATTGAATATGCGTAAAATGAATTATGAGTTGGTAACTTAATTCGACGCTCTAGTTTTAGGGTTTGGCTTGTCTGGTTAAAGCCGTTTATATTGTGTCTATAGAGTTTGGAGTATATACCTCGTCATCAGTAGGTTTAGAAACGGTGTACATATGTTGTAAAATGCGGCTGTTGTTGGCGGGTTAGGTACTTTAATTTCCCACATTCGGTAACGCATTTTCTGAATAAAACTACATAATGAATCAGTCGGAGTCTTCGTCGTCTGTATTCAACGCATAACGTTTTTTAGCTCTTGCAAAAATATCCATGTCTTCGTCATCATCGTCTGTTTCTAAATTAGTTTCTAAAATTGACCTATCTTCACTTTTACCAACTTTAGGGCTTGGCTGCCGCAAATACTTTTGCACTAGATCCTTCCACTCCTTCTGACCTGCGGCCTTGGGAGTCACAACCCGTTCCGTGACATACTCTTGCTCGGCAACACGTTCACTTCTACTTATACGAGTGTTTCCATTCTCACCCTGAGCATGTTTCACTCTTTCAATTTCTGGAAAACGTGATTGTCTTCCGTCCTTTGATCTACCATGTCTCCGTTCGCTGGACGATGATCGCTTTCGTGGCCTTGTTACAGATCCTTTACGCCCTAAAGAATCAGAGGGTCTCCTGCTGACTTTATTACTATTGTGTCCCCTATGCTCATACTCTTCACGAGTAACACGTGTGTCAGGTAAATGATCATGTCCGTTCATTTTGCTGTGATCTCTCGTTGGAGTGCGAGAACGCGATCGAGATATGCGTTTATTCGGTTTAATTTTCTCGTTCGTCCTTTGTCGTTCCTTTGGACGAACATTTTCTTTCTGGTGGGAAGTGCTTTTCTTTTCCAACTGTGAACGTTCATCGTTTTTATGGACTTTTGAAGGTCTGTGTCCTCTGTTTATGTTTCCATGTATGTAAGTGTTTTCCGTAACAACAATATCTGCTATATGAACTGTTTTATTAACGGTTTTCTTTTGTCCAGATCCATCTCCTTCAATATTTGTTTTGTTCTCCGAGTATCCATTTGCAATGGCAGGTTTAGTAATGCTTGGAGAAGGACTTTTACGTTGGATATTTGGTGGAGACTCATATTTTGGAATGTTTTGCTGCTTTTGTTCATCATTCGCTTTTGGTTGTTTCTCATTACTTTGCTCATCAGTAGACTTCTCATTAGATTTGGTTGCATTGTTTTCTGGTGGTGTATTAACTTTTCTATCTTTATCTGTACGAACACTGAGATTTGAGGCAGTAACGCGTTCACTGGCGTTTATACTTGTTGTCCTTTGTTCAGTGGACCGAACACTTAATCTTGAGCTATGAGTATTTGTATTTGTATTTTCATTTTTACTAGACATTTCAGGTGTAATTTGCATACTAGTTTTTGATAAACGCCTTTTCCCATTTAAAGTGTCAGTGCTTTCGTTAGTGTTATTTGAAATAAGTAGACTCGCTTTGGATGCACGTCGTTGTCTATATGATGCATTGTTATAATCAGTACTCTTTTTGGGTTCATTTTGATTGCTTATTCGCGAAGGTGTTCGAGATGTGGAGGGATCTTTTCGAACAATTTGTTCTTGTTTAACATGTAAACTAGCACGGGATTCTCTTCGTTTCGGGGATATGCTATCTGCAGCGCGATTTGATTGTTTAATGGGGTCATTTTCGGTTATAGTCGTTGTTGTTTCTGTTGTTGTTGTTGTTGTTGTTTTCTGTGACTTTTGGATCGTTGGTGATGGACTTGGTAGTATTTCATTTTCTTCTTTGTCTCTGGCCGTTTCAATTGCCATTTGTGTTTCTGCATTATCTAGATATACGTTTCCATCTTTTACGCTCCACGAGGTCCTACCGTCGTCATTTGTCGTAGTAGACTCTTCTTGTTTAATACTTTTGGAAACATTAACGCTTTTTTCCGGGCTAGGTGTACGTCTAGAAGCTTGAGTTATAGTTGATGGAGTGTTGTTTTTGGCAGGATCGATATTTGCTTCAGGACTGGGAACCTTTCCAGTTGTAGAAACGTGTTGATGAATTGTGTAAGGTGATTGTAATTTTTCATCTGTCTTGTCCGAATTTGGCAATTTTGTCTGGCTTTTAGTTGACTTTTCTCTTTCGTTCAATTTAACGCTATCTTTTACAAGGTCTTTTTTTATTGCTTTAAACTCACTGACAGCGTAACGATTTTTAGGTACAGCTTTCGATTTACGTCTATCAATGAGCTCTTTCATAGTCTTTGGAGGCGGGCGATGGATACTTTTTGAACCCTTGCTCCGTGGTGTTGTTTTGGATTCAGTACTTTCTGTAGTTTTCCTTTCGCGAGATTTATTTGGTCGCGGTCTTTCCTTTCGTACGCCGTTGTGAACATGTTTACGTGCGCGTGGTGTTTCGTTGTCCTCAACTTCCATGTCGTCTGAATCTGTAACATAAGATAACGTGAATATGATTTAAAAATGAATGGCCACCCTTTTTGTAGTATTAGCAATTAACAAATTTAACTTATAAACATCATATGAACATTTCTTGATATCCTGGAGAGAAACATACATTTAAAACCGCTACTAAGTTGTATGCAAAAATAAGTATTATTTGCAGGACGTAGATACTACTTTTACCACTGCGTGACTTCACGGGGAAATGAGGTAAATCTGAATTGTATAGCTGCACAACTATTGCCCGATAATTGATAAATACATTTACCTGTGGACTAATTTACCTGTTCAAAGTTTTCTACGTCGTCAAATAAAATCTTATTCTCGCTTTGCGCAGATATTGCAATGTGTGAATTGTAAATATATTTTGTTGTGTATTGATTTCGATTGAAATAAACATAAACATATTCATGAAACAAAACATGGCCGGAGAACTTTAAGAAAACTGTTATACCGGAATATCAACTGCGATACATGTCCTATACGTTTTAAGTCATTCCGTATTCTACTTAAATATAACAAAAGTGTTAAGTTCAGACGTTAAGGAGGAGGCTGTGAATCACTTAGTTGCATACGTCGTGGTATTAATTTGCATTATACGTCATAACAGTGGCTTCAAATTTAAGGTCTAAGCAATGGAAGTGTAGTAACAATCCGACATTGTCTACACGTGACAATGCATTTTGGCATTTTTGCAAGTGTGTAAAATTTGAAAAACTGATTAAAGAATTGGTTTAGAAAGTTGAAACGCTATCTGTCACCGTCTGATATTTGAGTAAATCACATCGTGTGATAATTATTTATATATGTGTATAAATTCCACAATCAATAATCGCACCTCTTGAATATTTGACAACGGTATTAAAAAACAGAAAGGTGCCCTGATTCGATGCAAATATGGAAAACTTGAACAATTTGAAAAATCCATATGCATGTGAAACAAGTTTTAACAAAAGTGTAAGTAAATTAAGTAAATGATTCACACGTTGAGAATTCAATTCTTGTTATATATATACTCTTTTTTTACATTGTGTCAAATAACTAACCCATTTAACAAAGTCAAATCGTCTACATGTTTTGGAACAATTATACAACAACAACAAAACGGAAAGCATGAATTTATTTCTGCATACGATCTATTCTCGTAGATCGTTGCAACCTTTCCCTTTGTCTCAAACACACACATTCTTTTTCTCGCATTTGAATTGGATTTTATAGTTTCACCAACATCTAAGGTCATATGGCAACTTTCCAGCTTCCATTGGTAGAGGAATACACCAGTTGCCCTACCGGGCAATTTCCTTGATCGGACGGGCACCTGTGTAGAACCGCCGACGTTCCGCAAGCCAGCTGGATAGTTTCCTCACTAAAGATTCCTGGTCCCTTGAGAGCTCAAACCCACAGCAGTGAGGGGCAAGTGATTTCAAGTCAGAGACTCAGTCTAACCAATCTGCCAAGGACGCCCCGACAGGAAAATAGAAACACATTTACGTAATATAAGTACACACCTGACTGGTCAAGGAGACGTTTTGCCTCGTCCATCAACGCATTGACATCTTGCCGCCTTGTTGTGGGGTTCCCTAAAAAATGGAAATATTTACAAAAATGAGTATGAGAGTGGACCTTTGGAAACGGCCGAACACGATAAATACGAAATATTGCAGTCTCGGTTTGATTCAGACTGTTCATGAACGGTAGTGAAATATGCTTACTACCGTTCACGCCCCCTAGCCCCGGGTTGAGCAGAACTCAATATTAATAAAATCGATAGTACAGAATGTTAACCATCCCGAAAATGGTATGCATATGGCGGTGGACGTGCTACTTATTTGTCCAGCGGCGTATGGTCCCAGTATCTAACAAAAGTCTACGCCCGGAAGACGATATAAACAAAATGGAATTTAGTTGGGAGCAGCGGTTATGAAAACTGCACATCACAAGTAATAGTCAAAAGACTAAATTTAAAAGCAGACAACATATCCTATGGGTGGCTAAACAATACCCAGAGCCTTTATCGGCCGGAGTAGTGAAACCACCGCATCGAAATTTAAGTAGAAAACAAAAGCATTCGAAAATGTACCACCGCTATCTAAATATAAGTATCGGTCTCGATGATCTCCAAAGATCGAATGACTAACAGTCCAAAAAATCATTACATATTAAAGGAAAAAAAGAACCGCAACTACCTACAGCAATTTAAAAAAAAACATCTTGGGATTTCTCTGGAATATTATGTGCAATTAAGTACGCAGTATATGAATTATATAGCGGAAATTCCCGAGTTTCGTTTCTTTTGTCCTTTGGGATATTTCACTATTGCACTTAGAAATATATTGAAATATATTGAGTTAATTAAGCTGAAAGTAAGCCTGTAAATTACTGTTTGTAATAATAATACTTTAACAATTTGTGTAAGCTACAGTCAGTACTATCATAATTATATATACTGAAAGGAAGAAGAAACGCAGAGTGCGTATTTCCGCTATATATTGCATATACTGCACACTTAATTCCATATATATTCCAACGAAATCCCAAGATGTTTTGTAAAAAAAAAAAGTGCAGTTAGTTAGAGAAAGGACACAACTGTGATGTTGTAGACGTTTTAATCACAGTACACGTTGTAACAAGAAATTCATAAATGCTGAAGTTCATGTTTGAAAAATTGAGCCAGTTCAGTACTGTATTTAATGTTAAGTGATTGCAACATTTAAAGCCTAAGTTTGCTCACCTGCTTGAGCCAAATGCGCATTTTGACGATAACGAAACTTTAAAGGGGTAACCATTGGTGTGTTCAGTGCTGTTTAAACTTTCTTTCTAAAAGGACAGGTCTAATGTCGCCCTGTACCATTCGATTAGCAGTAGCATATTAAACATACAATATATAGCGGAAATACGCACCCTGCGTTTTTTTTTCCTTTCAGTATATATTTCAATGTTCAAATAATTGCTGTATTCTGCTGATATATTTATTTTTTGGGTTGCGTGATGAACTCTATGATTATAACTTATGTGTTCATGTTTATATTGTATAGAAGAACATGTATGATAAAACTTTGATTCGCTACAAATATGTTGATGATCAATGTAATTTTGTGTTCCAAAAGTCATTTTGCTAGATATAATATATGATTGAAAATGACATACTCCTTTTGGGGGTTAAATAAGAAATGTAGTTTCGGTTTTCGGAATTTTCAATGAGAAAACAAAAACATGAAATAAACTATGTTTTAGAAATTTGATAAATGTAACGCCGTCAACTTGGAACGCTATAATTATGAAAAACGGTCGTTTGATATGATGAACAATGTTTAAACCTGCCAATTATAATCATCATAACATTCATACCATAAATACCAAACGTCAAAGCTATGACAAGGTTGTTTTTTTCTTTAGACAGTCATTTTTAAATGCCTCATTTTTGGCGCGAAAGGACAGAGCTATCGGCTTTTTCAGAATACCAAAATGATGTTTAGGTAACATATTTCATTAAAAACAAATGTTTAACTGTTGACTTACTGCTCATAATACAGCGTTTGTCAACTTTGTTGTTTATTATACCTAACTCTTTAGCGGAACAATTTAAAATGAAATATATATACGTTCCGCAGAGAAGATATATTTACGTCCCGCAGAGAAGGTATTTATACGTCCGGCAGAGAAGTTTTATATACCTTCCGCATACGAGATATGTATACCTCCGGCAGAGAAGTTATATATACCTGCCGCAGACAAGGTATACGTCCCAGAGAGAAGTTATATATACCTTCCGCAGACGAGATATGTATACGTCCGGCAGAGAAGTTATATATATCTTCCGCAGACCAGATATGTATACGTCCGGCAGAGAAGGTATACATACCTTCCGCAGACGGGATATGTATACGTCCGGCAGAGAAGTTATATATACCTTCCGCAGACAAGGTATTTATACGTCCCGCAGAGAAGTTATATATACCTTCCGCAGACAAGATATCTATACGTCCGGCAGAGAGGTCATATATACCTTCCGCATACAAGGTATTTATACGTCCCGCATAGAAGTTATGTATACCTGCCGCAAGTTATATATACCTTCCGTAGAGAAGATATGTATTTACACGTTCAGAACATGATAAATAGTAATATTAGTTGCATTGCAAAGTCTTCAATTAACAATGCCAATTAGTGTTTCTCTCAGGAATATACACAAAGAAATGTATAATGCAAAGAAAAAAATACAGACTCTAGAATAAGGTTCGAATATATTACCATTTGTTAAATAATTGTTTCTGACATGTGTGAATAGCAATACGAGCCTCGCAAATACTAATATATGTAGCGTTTTTCTCAAGAAATGGATTCTGTTCAAAAGGAAACTAACAAATAAGATAATCTACGGTCATATGGTTTTACATATCCGGACATATGTCGGTGTGTCAGAAGGTACATAAACCAGAAGAGTATCCTGGCCTGGAATTCACCAACCATTCTTCAAACTATTCCTATACTTGAGCTCAAGCACTGAAAATTCGTTCACACATATTTCCATGACCTTTAAAGATAAACAATCGGAAGAAGTTGCTATTTATTATTATGCATCATATTATACAGGTTTACCACCACCAATTACATGTAAACCTCCGAGGTGTAGAAACCTCCGAGGTGTACCTCCGAGGTGTAGTCGAATGTATTCCTATAATAAAAAGTAATCCCTTCTTTTTCGATGAAAATGGGCGTTATAAGTAGGAGAAAACTGCCCATTTCTATTCGATTTTGTGGTTATATGTATAAGAAGCGTATTAATAGGTTTTACTGGATCACTGATGAACATTTTCGAAATTTCGACTCTATGCTTACACTTTGTGAGCAATGAAAACAGTCGATCAATAAAAACAGCTGTACCCTTGACCTGTTTAGTAAACAAACAAGAACTTTCTTACATGTCTTGTGACCCCACGTTTTCTGGTGTTTTTTCAAGTGGAAAAATAGTTTTCTATATGAACATTCCACTGCTGCATTATCCATACTTGAGTTGAGTTTGCAGCAAATCATTAATATGTGACACTTTAACATTGGTGTCTGTGGGGAAAATAATTAGTGCTCTCATACCTACATAGCAGCTTCTTATGAACGTTTATTCTATAAACTTATAGAAATATTTGTGATCGAAATGTGCATAATTGAGCTTAAGTCTAAGAATATTCCAATGAACGGTTTGTGAATTCAAAGCCAGCTGATCTTGAGACACCAAGAAGGAAACACCTTTTAACGTGTCATAGAATAATAGTGTTTAAAGCATGTGAAAAGAACAGAAATAGATAAATAGAGCACAGACCTAATTAATATGTTCGAACTAATTTTAATTTTTACTACAAGGGACATAACAATGATAATAGCGTCATGTGAAAATAGTCAACAATTATTTCCCTTTAGTCTAATTATTTTGGTTTACCATGTCAATTACCAGCCTTATCACAGTCTCCACCCAGAGTTATCGTTCCTTGCACTCACATATATCTCTGCTAACTACTAAATTACAAGATTTTGGTAAAACCTGTTAAATTGGAATATGTTTGCCGCAAACTTATTTATTCCTGCAAATTAGATGTTGCAAGATTTGAAATAATGCATGAAAACAATTTAGTTTTAATCGGGACTATTTTACTACAAAAATAATACGTACTTAGGTCTCCTCAATCGAAACGCATATGTAAACATTTCAAATCGAAGCTCGATAGCAGAAAATTACTAAAATAAATTAACTCATAGAAATAAAAATTAAAATTATTTAATATAGGTCTATATTTTATCTTCGCAGATCACGCAAAAGGATTTATTATAAACATCGTCATAACTTTTTTGAATAATCACGTGACCTAACCGTTCGCCCTACTTCCTTTGACGTTGACAGAGTCAAATGAGGAACGAGTATACTCTGGGTAGAGATTGGCCTTATCATGGCAACTCCTTCATCTATTAGTAGAAGGTGTGAATAGAGTTAAGGACGAATTAAAACAAAGATACTTTTATTAGTCATAATTATGTTGGATGATCCGTTTTAGTTTTTGAAGAAACTAGAAAATACCAAGAAAAAGGTAGCTTAGACAGAAATATCTAGGTCCACTATGGCCCTGAACCAATGGGGCTATACATGTGACTATAAATAGTACTCAAACCTGATAGGTCCCAATCAAATATTCCTAAAAGTAAATTATTATATGTATCAGTGTTATATAATATTATGTGTATATGTTAAATGATTAATTATTTGTAATCTATTGATTTGATCCTTTTAAAAACATATTTTCCAAACAAGTATTTCATTATAGAATATTTTAAAATGAAAGGATATATGTTTTGAGTTTCTTCTTTTAATTTGTATTTACTCTATACAATATTTGACAATGTGATCAGATTATCTCCATATTTAAACAAAAATGTTCAATAAATAATAAATACCATGCTCATCCTCGTCGTCGACATACACGGAGTCGAATCCCTCGAACTTCATTGTTTTATCGTCTGTTTTCAATTCCGGCCCAATATTGTAATTAAACAAATTTGAATATTTCCTGTGGTTCGCCTTTGACTGCCGTTTTGGCGTCAGAGTCAGGTACTTTCTACGCATGCTTGATTGAAATCCATCATGACTGTCATCTAGATCATTCGGCAAACCATACTCTTCTCTATCCATATATTCCGCTTCTACAACTTTCGACGTCACATACTGCGTCATAAATCGTCTCCATGCATCGTCTTCAAATTTCTTTCGCAACACTTTCAATTGTTCCCTCTGACGAAACTTTGTTTCTAGTCGCATGCGCTCTTTCTCTGCCAACATTTCGTAACGCCTCTGATACTCGTCTATCTGAACTTGCGCTAACTTTTGGAAAAATTGTTTTTCTCTTACTGGCCTTGGCGAAGCTCCATATACTTTGTTTATATGTCTGTAAACAACTCCCTGTAGTCTACTCAGCATAAAACTCTTCCTCTGATGAGGAACTATTGTTTTTACATTTCTATACACTATGACCTTCTTAGACTTTTGACGTCTTCCTGACTTTTCTCTAACATGACCCTGTGCATTCCAGTTAACAGTGTCTGATCGAGCGTATGTCCTATAAATGACGCGAGGTACATTTGTCTTCGGATGAAATGTAAGTTCCCTAATTTGATCCGGGCGCATATGAAGTTCATCTCTAAAGTAGTCTACCTTTTCCTGGTCATCCATTTCACTGAAGTCTTTTTTACGTCTTTCGTACGTAACATGAGTCTGATATTCCTCAGGAAAAGTGTTTTCATACGAATCATTAGGGTTTTGTAACGTTTTAGGGTCAACAATTGTCACTTCACGTCTTTTTCGAGGACTTTTGGATGGTGAGCGTGATCTTTCCCGACGTTCTAATTGTTCACTCTTTGTTTGAGAACTCGAGGAAGCGTAGCCATAATCGCCGGATGATTTCGTTTTATCAGTTGCATCTGTTTTATAACTTTTCTCAGAGTGTAAACGCAGCGGAGGAACAACAGTTCTCTCGTCTCCAGGTTTTGGTCGTGGTGTTGCGTAGTAGCTGAGAGCATCCTTTTTTGGTGATGCTTCCCTAACTGGTGTTGGCTCCGGCTTTGTATCAGGTGATGCAACTGCTGGCCCATGGTCATCAGAGGGTAGCCGAGTTGGTGTGTCAACTCTGCAAGAAGAAGTATACTCTTCTACATTAATCATTTCTTATCTCTATAAATACTAATACCAATATTCCTACTATTTTACAATAGTTCTATTACTACTACTGCTGGTGCTGCTGCTGTTATTGCTGCTGAAATTGCTGCTGATAATGTTGCTGCTACTACTACTACTACTACTTCTACTACTACTACTACTACTACTACTACTACTACTACCCACGACTACTACAACTACTACCAACTACTACCACTACTACCACCACTACTACTACTACTACTACTACTACCCACGACTACTACAACTACTACCAACTCCTAACACTACTACCACTACTACTACTACTACTACTACTACTACTACAACTACTACCAACTACTACTACTACTACCACTACCACTACCACTACCACTACCACTACCACTACCGCTACTGCTACTACTACTACTTCTACCTACAACCTACAACAACTACTACTGCTACCTACAACCTACAACCTACAACAACTACTACTGCTACCTACAACCTACTACTACTACTACTACTACTACTACTGCTGCTGCTGCTGCTGCTGCTACTACTACTACTACCCCAACAGCATTACTACTTAAACTAATACTACTTCTTCCACTAATATTGCTTATTCTACATAATGTCGCTATAATATCGAGGAATGAGCTATGGAATTTCAATAGTATAAACATTCATTATTTACTTACATTACTAGTATATACGAAAATATGTCAGTTAAGAAATTGTTATTACAAATGCATCATACCTTTTTAGAATATAAAAAATAAAGTCGTGTTTACTGTTCTTACTTTGTTTTAACAGGCTCTTTCTTCGTTGTCGACATGGTTGGTGACGTAAACTTAATGCTGCTGTATAAACATAGAAACAATATAAATTTATACAATTGGAAATAATGATGTAACGTCATAGAAATGAATGAATGGTGTTTTACGGCACGTCGATCGACACATAGTGCGCAAAAACGATGAAAGATGAAGGAATGAAGTAGTAATTAAAATTTACGCCAGAGAAAGGAAATGTTAACAAACAATTACATTGATCTGTATGTGTAGAATAGTGTTAACCTATTTATTTAATGGTTATTGTAAATATTGTGTAAAAATAAAAAGTGTTAATAACAATAACAATCACCAATGTCATGTGAAAATGCAATCAATCATTTTAATTATAGGTCATATAAAACGAATCAAATATTGTCATCGGAATACCAATTAGCCCTTGTTATTACTTTTGTCATTTTGACCAATTTCGATAAACACGACCTTGTCATACAATTTGTCTAAAAATTAAGTGAATGACATTTGCGTAAAATGAAGAAAAAAAAAGAATTAAGTAAAATGCGGAATAATAAAGTGAACGACATAAGCGTAAAATGAAAAAAAAAAATATATTTTTTTATATAAAATGCGGAATTGCTACCTACAATTATGAATTCCGTTCATATATTGAAACAGGTCGTATTACATTTGAAGACGTCAACATTAGTAATCCTGGTTAGTATGGCAAGTATACAAGAATATGTGGGTATGCCAATCGTATAAGAATATGTGGGTAGCAATTACTGGTTTATAACAATGTGTGGGTATGCCAATCGTATAAGAATATGTGGGTATGCAATTACTAGTTTATAACAATGTGTGGGTATGCCAATTATATAAGAATATGTTGGTATGCAATTACTAGTTTATAACAATGTGTGGGTATGCCAATTATATAAGAATATGTGGGTATTCAATTACTAGTTTATAACAATGTGTGGGTATGCCAATTATATAAGAATATGTGCGTATGCCAGTTATATAACAATAATGTGGGTGTGTCAATTATATAACACTATTAGTTATTTGGATTCTTGACGGGCGACATGGGCTCTCATTTCCTGCCTGGAAATTATATTCAACCGAATATTACTGTTACTTCTTATATTAAATAAAAACAACCTTAACACGTTTTCTTTTTTATTCGGCCTGTTTCAACGGAACGCGCCTCGATTACATTTCTAACATGTGACTTCTCTAAATTTTTACGCCAAATTTGGATCTAATAATTACCTCTCATAAACAGACTCAATAAAACCGAGTCTGCTAATTTTCTCTCTTGTTTGTGTTTGTTGCTTCCTAGGGATCGCCTTTTCAGTATGTATTGACATTCACACCCGACTTCGAATCAGCAGTGTTATTATTTACTGTCCTTTGGGATCATCAAGCCCATTCTGTGTTGCTTTAAAGTAGAATATCGCTTAAGCCGGTGCTAAGAGGCGTGATAGGTGTTGCATCTTATAATTACTCTCATGAATAGACTCAATAAAACCGAGTCTGCTACTTTTTTCTCAGGTTTGTGTTTGTTGCTTCCAAGGGATCACCTTTTCAGTATTTATTGTTATCTACTGATATCAAATGCATCTGTCAAGTTTTATTCCAATCTGTCAAGTGGTTTAATAAAACAAAAGAAGCTTATATTCGCATTTTTACAAATATAAAAAGGGGCATAACTGTGCCAAAATGGTTTGTAGAATTGTGTAACTTTCGCATAGCATGTTGTATATTGACGCAAAATACACGTGTGAGGTTTCACCGATTTATACCATTTTTTTTAAATCTGAGATTCGTGTAAAAACGAGACGCGACGGGAATGAAGGGATGGTAAAAAGTGAAACGTATTTTGCAATTCGAAAACGGAAGCCCTCTTAAAGCTACACAGCCTCTATATCAATCGATTTCTTCTTTGCAGGGGTGTCTTTATTTGTAACTCCATGTCGAAATCTGGTTCAAATCTCGTTCCGGGCAAGTACTTTTTATCATATTTTGAAGCCGTATATTTATCGATGTTACCGGTACGAAGGCTAAATAAAAATGTGATATTTCAGCATCGATTTCTGCCATATATACCGGCTTTTGAGGTGTTCGTCGATTTGAAACTACTTCACACGTGACTCATTCATATTCATGAGTTATTACCAGTTAAAATAGAGACTGTGTGGCTTTAAACTGTTTTTGTGGGTTTAAAATATTGACAATAAACAGTATACAAGTAGAAAAACATGACGTTGGCCTTTGACCGCCTGACCAAAAAAAATTCTCCTACTAGTTTCATAGCTGTAAAAAAAAACAAGTGTGACTTTGAACTGAAAGAAACGTTACAGAAAAACTACTCTGATTCGACAGATAGCTCATATGTACCAAATGTGCGAATATCAAAGACGTATACGTTAGATAACATTCAAATTGTGATGTGTGGGAAAACTCTGAACAACTTCTTAACTAAAAACTGACCTATTCAATGAAGTATGACATGGAACTGAACGTCACGATTATAAAAAACTTTGGTATTGTTGACAACAACAACAACAACAACAACATAAACTTTATTACTCTCAGGCATCAACATGGTGCAAACATGAGGAACATGTACAATACAATACAATACAAACAACAGTATTAAACAGTGAAACTAATGACCGACATAAACAATATATTTCAATTTGTAATTATGGTCGAGAGTCGGGAGGGGGTAGTGGGGGTGGGGGCAAGGGGTAGGGGGGCAGTCACAAAGATATTATAAATAATTACATGTCTACATAGAGACACATACCAGTATTTCGTAAACATGATATATATTCGGTACGCGTCTTATACTATTAATATTGTCTTCCGTTAGTGGTTTTCAAAAATACTTCTAGCGGCGACAATTGTGTCATCCTTATGGCATTTAATGAAATCCTCCTTTTCCCATCTTGTTATCTCCCTTCCATCATAGTTGGTGAAGAAACCCCAGAAACATGGAGAACAAGGGAGAGTTATGTACATCTATGCGTAGAATGAACAAAGAGGGAAATAATGAAACAGAGGGTGAAACAATTATAAACAGAACAAAAAAAAAAATGAACAAAAACAAATACAGTAATGGAATGGTATAGTAATTCTTTGTGCTAAAGAAAAAATAAATGCATCCTTTTATATGCAAATTAGATTACGTTCACAGAGAAGAGGCTAACGTTGACTTATCACGGTTTGCACGGAATTTGTTTTCATGTTGTTAGAATACAAATTTATGAATGAGGGAACTTGTTTAGTAGTAAAGCGTGTGTTTCGAAATGTGATGTTTTGACGGACTTGTGGATCAAATTGTTGTGATTATAACAAGAACGGAGCAATTCGGGAGTTATTCGCGTGCTTTATACACGTGCTTTATGTAATAGAGGTAGACACTTGTGATCAAGACACTTCGTTATGGATATAATTGGATTACATGAAGCTACATTTATGTGAGTACCATTGCTTTCAATTAGCAGTTTCTTGAATGTTAACATGATTTTTTTTTGGTTTTTAAATAATATTAATAATATAATACTTTTTTTTTCTATAAAAAATACTAATACTATTTAAGCAATAAAATGATATTCAAATATTAGCACAAATGTACCGTCAGTAATACCAGAATGGTCTCCGTAACACAGAACCTGATCGTACAAAAACGATAGGATCTGGTTATCGTGGTATTAATAACGGCCAGTCAAACAATTTTAAAAGTGGAAATATGTCCTTTATTTCATATCTTTCCTGCGAAAACGATAGTAGGTAAGATATAAGAAGGAGGTTTTCACACCTTAAAACTATTTACACATATGAAGTGACAGGTAGTCTAATAATTATATTTAAGGTATTTACACGGGAACACATTCGCGCGCATTTACATGTTCACATACAGGCAGTTAGCAATATAACTTTTCTCTAATGAACGGTTTTTAAAATCATAGATATAAATTTACTTAGTTTAAAAAGTGTTGATTCTGACTTTGATGTTAGTAGGGATTTAAAAGAATGCAAGTTTGGATTTAAATATTGAGACTCAATAAATGTCTCCCTGGTTGTATTAAAATGACTACATTTAAGCAAGTAATGGTACTCGTCGGCGATTTCGGTGCTAGTGCATAAATGACATGTGCGATTTTGAACCAGGGTACCATCCCATCTGCCAGTTTCGATTGGGAATCAATGATTTGCGGTTCTAAATTTGAAAAGGATTTTGCAAAGAGAAATTGGTAAAATTTTGAAGTAGTTTTCGAGTTCTAGGCTTTCTTTAAAAATGCTATATGATAACCCTTTGTTAGATAGCGTTAACTGGTGATTCCAGTCTTGTTTGTATTGATCAATAAGTATCTGTTTAATGTTTTTGCTGATAGATTTATGTTGTATTGTGGATTGATGCTGCCACAGGTCATTTCTCCCTGTAGTGTTTAGGATGCGTTGTATATGTGCAATCCATTTGTATTCATGGTTTTGATTGTTTAACATAAGTTGGTAGATCATGTGGGAGTATTTACTTTGTTTACCTGTAATTATTCTATTCCAAAAGCCTAGCATGCGGCTTTTAATGATTATAGAAATGGGATATCGTCCTAACTCGCCGTATAGCATATAAAGTGGAGTATTTTTTCTAGATTTTGTTATTTTCCTGAGGAAAACCTTATGCACTTTTTCTATAATATCAAGGTTTTCATAGCCCCATATCTCCGATCCATAAGTTAAGATGGGGACAATAGTATGATCAAATAGTTTTAAAGTTAGATCGATTGGTAAATCAAGATTGTTGACTCTCATATACAAAAGATGTAGTGCTTTAGTTGCTTGCTCTACAACATGCTTTCTGGCTGACAAAAAAGATCCATTGCTACTGAAGAGGGTTCCAAGATATTTATATTTGTTAGTAATTTCAATTTGTATACCGCCTATATCGAAAGAGTTACGGGTTGTGTTTCTAGCTCCAAATATGACAATTTGAGTTTTGGATATATTTACCTTTAACTTCCATAAATTACAGTAATCATGAAAGGCAGTTAGGCTATTTTGAAAATCTATTGGGGACTCGGATAGGATTATTGTGTCATCCGCATATAATAACACGAGTAGTTTGAGCCAGTTGTGGGCATCTTGATGGTTATTTATTTCAATACCTTGACTTCCACTTATTAGCAAATGTGATTCTAGATCATTTAAGAAGATTGAGAATAAAACCGGGGATAAATTTTCTCCTTGTCTTACACCCGTTTCACAAGGGAAAAAAGTGGAGGTTACACCTCCTTGTGACACACAGGACTTAATATTTTGGTACATACTGTATATAATACTGTATATAACTTTAAACAATTTACCATTTATAGAAGTAGATAAGAGTTTTTGCCATAAACCCGTTCTCCAGACTTTATCAAGAGCTTGTGAGAAGTCCACAAAGGCACAGAATAACTTCTTTTTATTTTTTTTAAGAATTTCAATAAGGGAATTAACGGCAAACATGTGATCAGCACATGAATACCCTTTTCTAAAGCCCGCTTGATTTTCCTTAAGTAATCCATATTCATCGAGAATGTTATTTAGTCTAGAGTTTAGAATGGAGGTAAACAGTTTCCCTAAACAGCTTAGTAGTGTTATTGGTCTATAGTTGCTTGGGTCATTTGTGTCACCTTTGTTTTTATATACTGCAAAAATTGTACCTTCCAGCCAGCTATTTGGCATGCAACCGGCATCTAATATTCGATTAAATAATAATGTATAGATTGGTATTAATATGTCTTTCGTAGATTTGATAAATTCATTAAGTATTTTGTCCGAAGGACTTGGTGCTTTGGAGTTATTCAACTGGGATATGTTTTTAGCAATTTCGTGTTCAGTTATAGGACAATTTAGCATCTCTTCTGCATTTTCTAGTAGTTCATCAGGTATGTTTATGTCTGGGTCTATTTCCGGGGCTGAGTTTACATTTTTGAAATATTCATATAGTTTATTTAGGGATGGTGTTGTTGTTTTGGATTTAGATTTAATACTATTCAAGAACTTCCAGTATTGCTTTGGGTTAGCGGACTGTATTTGTCTTAATTTAGTCGTTTTATTGTGTTTATACTGGTTTATATATAGATTCATGGTGCGTTTGTACTGTTTACTAGCGTTATTTAATCTAGTTTTGTTCGTCTCGTTTTTTAGTTTTCTGTAACTTTCACGTGCGTCATTATAATTTTGTCTCGCTTGATGACATTTAGGGCCATACCACGGTCTGTTATTTGAGTGTGTGTAGCGTGTTGATTGTTTTGGTAGTGTTTTGTTAGCAGAGTTAGATAACAACTTCGTTATTTCATCATTGATGTGGTTTATGGAATCTGCTGTTTGTGGGTAGTTTTGTAATTTTAGCAATATTTCTTGTAAATGAGTTGAGTCAATATTATTTAGAAAATTATTTTCTGATCCTTGTTTCCACTTAGTTTGATTTGCATTTTCACGAACATTATGTTCCGACTGTATTTTAAAATTGTTTGGCTTATACTTAAAAGACCATCGTAAAATAGAATGGCCATCAGAGAAAAGAGGGTCTGTATCAACAATTTCAAAATCAGTTATAAACTTAAAACAGTCGGCAGAAGCAATAGTATAATCAATAACAGATTTACCACGAAATGTATATCGACCTATATCTTTATCATTACCAACTCTACCATTAACAATGAACATATTGTTGTTTTTGCATAAATCTATTAACACATATCCATTGGGGTTTGTTTTTGTATCTTGAGACACTCTTTTAAGTGGAATGTTTAAGTTTTCTAAAATCGACGATTTGTTAAAAAAAGCATTAGTTTCGTCATCAAAATCAAACATATCAGCTAGGTAACTGTCAGCAGGAATAAAATCTGATAAATGTGACGTACGGGCATTGAGATCGCCATATAATATAACAAATTTATGGATACTACACATATTAGTAATTTCATTTTCAAGACTGTTAATTTCATCTTCATTTAAAAATCTAGATCTCTCAGGGGGCACATATACAACACCGAGCATAATGTCTTCATCAGTGTTTGTCAATTGTTTACATATTTTTAACCAAGAAATATATTCACAGTCAGAGTTAATATGTTCAGTATTGCAAAAGATATCATCCTTTATATAAATACCAACGCCACCAGATTTCCTGATGTATTCTTGCTGTCTGTGTTTACCTATAAATTGATAACCTGATATATCAACTATATCTGTACTGTCAAGGTTGGTTTCCATAACACACATGATATCATATTCACGTATCATTTCAACAAATTCTGGGTAGTTAAGTCTGCGTTTTAGACCTCTAACATTTAAAGTTGCAAATTTAATAGTGGTGTCATTCGCTTGAGGGACTTCCCCCCTAAGGTCCTAGTTAGCGTCTGGTGGTTTTCGGTTCTGACCAGAAACTGGTGAATCAGTGTGATCCTGTGATCATGGTCTGAAACTGGCACTATGTTGCGATGGACTGATTGAACGTTCATGTCGGCTGGGTGCTCTTTCGCGGTCATGAGTTCCTTGTCTTGTGGGCGAACGAGGTGAGCGGCTTGCCGATGACTGTTGGTCTGTATTGCTCGCTTCGTTAGGTGCACCCGCGGTATGGGTTTGGTCCGACTGCATCTGAGTGTGTGCATCTTCGTTGTCATGACTGCTTATGATTATCTGGGGCTCAGGTGAGCGATCAAGCCTTTGAGTACTCATGTCACTATTCGTGGAATCCGACTCATTGTTGTCATTTATAGTTTGCTTAGGCACGGTGTACTGATTGTATTGCCTTTCACTGGCTTGACCTACATGTGCGCGTTCAAAAGTAGTTGTATCGATACGACTGCCACGCATGATTTGGTTCCAGTCAGGAAACATATCGCGTATTGTTCTGCCATTCATGATGATTTTTGCAGGGTAGATAATGCTGACTTTGCTATCAGGGTTTTCTTGGCGGAGTTGCCTATATTCTGCCCAAATCTCTTTACGGGCTTTGGTGATCTCAGTGGGATAGTCACGGCTGATGCCAAACGAAGTATTCTTGAGTCTGTACGCACTCGATAAAATATATGCTGTGTCTTGATAGTCCCTAAATGCCACAATAATATGTCGCTGCATACCAGCAGTGAATCTTCCCAGCCTGTGAGCCCTGTCAATTACTAGGGATGTGTCAATACGTAGCATTTCTCGTATAAAGTCCGTGATGGTTTGTTTACAATCTTCGCGTCGGTTTTCGGGAAAACCTTTGAATATAAGATTCTTGCGTCTTGCACGGGCTTCTATATCAATCGATTTGTATTCAAGGAGAGTGATTCTGTCTGCGTGTGATTTAACAACAGATTCTACTGCCGACACTCTGGCCTGTACACTTATTGCAAAGTCAATTTTCTGTTCTATGACCTTGACATTGTGTTCATTCATTGCCATTTTTGATAGTATCAAAGTCAGTTTATCATCATTAGACATGTCACTATAATTTTGTGGTTCAAATGTGTCATACGGTTCGTTGCTCTCTCCACCAGTGCTAATACGTTGGCGTTTGCTACGTACATGGGTAAATTCATGGTCACCACCACCTTGCCCTTGCTGTGTGAAAACATCGTGGTCGCCGCCATTTTCTGCAACGTCACGTAACACAGCAAAATAATTATTGTCTGACCGGTAATCATTTGAGTTGAAATGTCTTGCTCCTCGCCCTCGAGGGGTCCAACTGGTACCTCGACCCCTTGCGCTAGAACCTCGCATGTATGTCCCTGCGCTATATGTAGCCATAATCGACCTATTTACTTACTAAATAAATGAATTTGTTGCAGCGTTTCAGAGCACTAAACTGTCCGTCGGCCATTAGTAATGATCATATTAACAATTGTGTGAATAGCAAATTAATCTGTTTGACAGTATGTAGGTTATGATATGTTGAAGCAATTCGTAATTTCTTAATCAAACGTTGGCCTTTTAATCAAATGCGACCGTAAACTGACGCTCAATGTCATGTAAGCACAATAAGTGTTTGATAGCGATTGGTCAGATGTAACAACTTTGAAATATCAAAGCAATACGTTGCATATTATTTAAGTTGTGATGGTCTGTAGAAACTTAGATAAACTGTTTAATCAACGGTTGCCAACACCCACCTGCCCGCCATAACCCAACGAACCTCCTCAATCCAATAACGGGATAATCTGGTTAAAAAGAGAGTCGGCACACTATTTTGAGCATATTAAATCTAGGAAACTGTATTAAAATTATATAGATATAGAGGATCTTAAACGAGTTCCCGTTTCATATAAGATTTATGAAACGAGTTATAATTATTTTAATTTTAAAGAGGCTTTTGACGAGTTAAAATTACAAATAATTCATAACGAGTTTCATAAATCTTATAATGGAATGGGAACGAGTTTAAGTTTCTTTTTATCACATAACAGCGCCAAAACGTCATAAAATATGTGACGTCGTAACGTCGCGTCTCACACATAACGTTGCGTATAAAAATAGTTCGCGTTTTAGCTCTTTACAAAATAGCAGTTTACGTCGACTTAAAAATCAACAGCAATGTTTTGTATAACGTGCATTATTATTATAAGCTGTCACAAATAATAAGTATAGGCCTGGGTGAATTTGTCAATCAACCACCAATCAAAATCTTTCCGGGATGTATTACACGTGTGTCATACAATACAATATTAAACGGGTGTTCGACACTGCTAACAAGGGACGTGATGTGATAAAGAAACAAAATCCGAAATAATCGGGAATTGTGTCGATTATTTTGGAAAGTGTAGAAATTATGCCTACGTCACACCCGCACTTTTAGAGTATCAAAGTAAATGGTTACCGTTTCTTGTCGTCACTAAGTGTACTGGTCCCCGCTGCGCCTGAAAATACATTTTTCAAACTAGTAATTCCTGCCTCAAATCTCACAATGTCTTGAAACAGTTCATGTGATAGCTGAGACTGCTTTCTTTCCAGATAACCGTCATTACTCGCATTGCTCCCTAATCTCCTTTCAAAACGAATCCTGCGCTTTTGTTCCAAATTTTCCGAAAATCTCCGATTCTTGTTTATTTCGTCAAATCGTTTTAGACCGTTCATTTTTTTTTTATAATTTAGTGCAACACTTGAACAATATTTTAACTTAGCATAACATCCTCGTCAATAGTTTCTAAAAATTGGTTTGTCTTTTTATCCCAAAAATAGAATGAAAAGAGAAAGTAACTGCTCTGTTATCAACACTCGAGACAGTAACCAAGGTAGAACTATAGATAATTCACAGTAGTTAATCGTAGTCACTTTGGTAGTTCATTCAGTAGAGAGAAACCCTTACTTTATTTAATTGTTACAGTTAACACTACAATTAATTTTAATTTTTCAGTTTTCATTCAGTTAAACACAATTTGTGTTTATATAGATTTCGTTTTTTATTTCACATAGTTTTCCTTCTGTCCTTCTGTTTACTTTATTACATATTATAATAAGTTCTCGTTTAACTGGCTGCGACATGTCGGTGCTACTCCTCCTAATCGACTTATAATTTTTTTGCGTTATTGTACCTTATTTAAATATGTTTTCCGTTCGATACAATGTAAATAATAAACGATATTTCTGAAATAGTAACAATAATTATCCCTTTGAAAAAAACACAATACAAATTGCATAAATTTAGCAAAGAAGTAGTACTTTTGTGATATAATCGTCTCATTGAGCACTGAAAGCGACTGAGGAGTCGCGTAATGTATTTCCAAATATATCCAAAGTTACAACGTACAACATAAGCATATGGTATTATGATGATATACAAACATTTCTCTCATGAACATGCTCAATAAAACCGAGCCTGCTACTTTTTTCTCCTATTTGTGTTTGTCGGATTCGTTTTTTTCGGTACGTATTCATGTACGTGGGCAAAGAAATATAAAAAGATCGGACAGGGAAAGTAGCATTCAAGGAGGACAGTCAACCACAAAACACAGAAACAAACACGCAAACAGACAATCAAGAAGGCAAAAGTAATATTAAATGCAAACGACATCACAAACACAAGCTACCGCCTTGGAACGGTCAGTGGCAAAGTATGCCCCTGGGGATTTAAACCGGTTCTAGGATGCGCCATACCTCACACTTACCCTACTGTCATCCCATTAAAACAGGACAGTGTAAATAAAGAAATACCCGCCATGATCTAATCTCTAACCAACAAGGCAGCATCAATAGGCAATATAAGTAAAACACAAATATGCTCGTGTAAATATAATACAAAAAAATAGCATAGAAAGCCACAATGAAGGTACTCAATGACTTGGCAGAAGCCAGAGCAACAAGAGAAATAACAAATGTGTTTGCGTTGACATAAATGTACAATCATTAAACTGACAAAAGAATGGCAGATGAATGTAACATTAATTATTATTTATTAACAAATCGTAGTAAGCTAGAATAACTTCGATTTCCTTGTACAATGATTCAAATTAAAACTGAATGCAATTATATGGTAAGAATAAAATTATAGAGGCACATTAAACTGAACTGACAAAACAATGACAGATAAAATTAAACAGTATTAATCCTTACAACATTTTTGTAAGTTGAAAATTTATTTGATTTCACAGTGCAGCATGAATGAAAAACGAAATTCAAATTGAAGTATACACACTGGTATTGATATAAATGGCGATATCGTTTAAAGGTCTTAATTCAGTATGGAAATATTGACGTTTTTTTAGCTGGTATATATTGGCATATTATCCTCTGAAAATGAAGAAAATGAAGAAAACCCAGAAAACATTGACCTACCAGGAACTTGTTTCTCCATTCTAATTTTAGTATGTTCATCCGGTTTCTCCACCATGGATTTAGTATTTCTGTTCGGTTCCTCCAATTTAACTTTAGTGATTTTGTCTGGTGGTACCTTTTTCTGTGTTTCGGATTGTTTGTCTCTGACCATTAAACTGTTAAATTTTGGCATAGGCTCTTCCGCTTGTTTTTGGTCTTTGGCCGGAGCTGAAGCGACTGGTCGTTCTACCACGTCATTAGCTGGATAAAATAAAGGTGGCATTGGTGTAAACAGTGTTAAGTATACCTGTAAAATCAAGGATTAAAGATAAATGGTAGAGTTAGTGAAACACTAACCATCTCTTGAACTTGTTAGTTCCTTAACACTCTTTATAATGTTACATTAAACTAAAATTGACTTCTTGCATTACTTTTAATAAGAAATAGATCTATATCGTTGCTTATTCAGACATATGCAGAATCCTGGAATTGATACCAAGCAATCTGCATTCAATTATCAAAGTACATTTGCACCGGATGGGACTGAAATTGTTATAACATGACGATATCAGTAAAATACAACTTTTACACGATAATTTCACAAACGGACATGAATTGTTCAATTAAAAAGAGAATAGCCAAACGATGTGATTGTACACCATGATCACTGATGTAAAGACGATTTTAAAAAAGCAGTGTCTTAATGCCATCAAGAATGGAGGCAGTCATAAAGTCAATATTTCTTTTAATGCTTTGTACGCCACTTAACACCAAAACACCAACATTAAAGACAATATAGAAAGATCGATATCATTACCCCCGCCCACACCATATTACGAGCAACAGTCAAAGCCTAGAGATGACGATTGACATGGTAAATGGGTCAACCACTAAGCATGCACTGCGTTGCAAAATGAGTCATAACCTCTTTTGATAAACATTTTAACAAGTTTAGTAAATACTGCATGAAAGTGATTATGACCAAGTATCTTACGAAGTTTGTAAATACGTCATCACAGAAGTCTGGTTGTGATGTGACAAAAAAATTAACAGGTTTATATGTTCAATATTTACTCATCGAATAACGCTACACATAAACCGCGTGTGGCAAAAACATTTCTTTCATAATGGAATACGTACTATCTAGAATTTCACCTTTTGGATTTAGTTTTCCATTATATAAGTCTAATTCGATATATACTGACGAGATAAAGAAACGCCTCATCGGGAATTTCCGCTATATATTGTATATACCGCACACTTAATGCCACATAATAT
Source organism: Cyrtodaria siliqua (assembly GCA_037043455.1). Taxonomy (NCBI): domain Eukaryota; kingdom Metazoa; phylum Mollusca; class Bivalvia; order Adapedonta; family Hiatellidae; genus Cyrtodaria; species Cyrtodaria siliqua. The sequence goes on from JAWPHD010002198.1 coordinate 47,888, forward strand.
TCCAAAGAAATCCCAAGATGTTTTGTAAAACAAAGTTGCAGTTGGTTAGAGAAAGGACACAACTGTGATGTTGTAGACGTTTTAATCACAGTACACTTTATAACAAGAAATTCATAAATATTGAAGTTCCTCTTTGAAAAATTGACTATTTTAGTACTGTATTTAACGTAAAGAGTTTGCAGAAATTTGCATCCTAAGTTTGCTCACATGCTTGAGCCAAACAGATACTCTGCCAATAATCAAACTTTGAAGAAATACATAGTGTACATACAATATATAGCGGAAATTCCCGATGAGGCGTTTCTTTATCTCGTCAGTATAGTTCCCCCAATCTTCGGTTTCCTGTTACAGTTGAAAACAACTTTATCCACAGAAGTGTCAGTACTCGAAAGTTTTGTGTGTATCGACTGACGGTCTTCTGTTAACGCAACTTGTAAACTTCGTAGCGGGGATTTCTTTCTGTACACTGTCCCTGTTTATTGGGATGACAATAGTGTAAGTGTGAGGTTTGGTGCACTCTAGAACCTGTTTTAAACATTCGGCGGCCTTTTTCAGCCCTATTCTCAACCCGATTGTGTTGCCACATGCCTCACTTCTTATTAACTTTGTATGGCTGTTGTTGTTTTTGTCTGTCTGGTCAAATCAATCGTGAAAGCTCGGCCAATCATGTCATTCTTCGGGATCCCGCCTCGTGTGTATCACGGCGCTTCGGTATGTTCAAAATATTTACATTCTGTTAGCCGGAAGGCAACGGCACAGAAAAATAGTGCACTGTTGTTAAGCTGTTGCTACATAAACATTATGGCCGGTTGTCACACGTGTTGATGTATGATTTGCGTTGCATGTTTGTTATTTACAATACAGATGAAGGTTGAATCACTACTTTCACGTAAATAAACTATAGAATGAGAAATCGGCTAAATGACATTGCAAAATGTTGAAGATAACTTTGATTTTGAATGCAAATTCGTTTTGGCGGGAATCTGACGCGCGTCACGCTAGTATGACGTAACCAATATGGAAACCTGCGTATTACATTCGAGTCATGCTGCGAATCAGTGTACGAGATGTTGCGAATGTGGTCAAATGTGTTTGATGAAAGCTACATTTCCTGTTCGACTTTTATACCTAAACTGCCTCATTAACGGCTCATCAACACAGTATAGGTTATTTAGAGCCGCCCCAGAGAGAGGGGAAGGATACATAGGAATCCGGGAACCTGCCCTACTCCACAGGACCTTGAGATTTTATCAATAGAGCAAAGAAAACGAGTAAACAATGAAAAATACCCCCCCTGTATATAAAAAAACACCAGGAATGAAACGCGTCGAATGTCAAAAATGACGACCCCACCTGAATACACTAACGAAACAAAGACTGACCACTATCGCATTTAGCTATTCAATAACTAACACATTTATGTACCTGGAACAACCGACGATTTTTAAATCGCGTCCAATTTGATGAAGTTATTCGTTATTTTATAAGGATTTTCGCCCTTTCAATTTCCATCGAGTAAGCCATTGTGTGACGTCACAATATTGCAGCGACGAGGTGAATATTAAAATACGTTAAAATAATTATTATATGTTTTAAAATTTGTTTATGTTCATCATTTGATATGAAATATTTTTCTTAAGATAATTAGGAAAAATAGTTGTCAATGATATTTTTTAGGAAAAAGATATTTGACGAAACCCAAGTAAAATTTCCAAACGTGCAGAGTTATGAGAGTAACTTCCCCTACTTACTTGGGTTTCGTCAAATATCTTTTTCCTAAAAAATATCATTGACAACTATTTTTCCTAATTATCTTAAGAAAAATATTTCATATCAAATGATGAACATAAACAAATTTTAAAACATATAATAATTATTTTAACGTATTTTAATATTCACCTCGTCGCTGCAATATTGTGACGTCACACAATGGCTTACTCGATGGAAATTGAAAGGGCGAAAATCCTTATAAAATAACGAATAACTTCATCAAATTGGACGCGATTTAAAAATCGTCGGTTGTTCCAGGTACATAAATGTGTTAGTTATTGAATAGCTAAATGCGATAGTGGTCAGTCTTTGTTTCGTTAGTGTATTCAGGTGGGGTCGTCATTTTTGACATTCGACGCGTTTCATTCCTGGTGTTTTTTTATATACAGGGGGGGTATTTTTCATTGTTTACTCGTTTTCTTTGCTCTATTGATAAAATCTCAAGGTCCTGTGCCTACTCTTATTATCGAATAGATTCCTATGGTTCTTTAACGTGCTCGGAGGATAGACCGATACACGGGACCGCCCGGTTTACGTCCCCATCCGACGGACGAGGCTAAGGGAAAGTGTCTTGCCCAAGAACACACCGACGGAACTATGTGGCACCACGGAGGATTGAACCCGGGGCCTCCGGTTACAAATCCGCCGCGCTACCGACTGCGCCACGCCAGCCCTCGAGGGTTTATGCAGGACGATATGGAACATTTCGGTAAAAAAAAAGGCTTTTGAAGGACGACATTAGATATTATATAAGCAATAGGGATCCTGCATGGTCACATGGTACGGAGGGTCCTTGGATTAAATCGTTAAAGGCTATCCCCTAGATATTTCTCTCATTGGGTTTCAGTCTTAGTCGTCTGCTTTCCATGCTGGTTTATCGACTGACACTTGTACATGCAGATATCATTGCATAAATAAATATATATTGGTTTAAAGATATCGCTAGAAAAACCTCACTGGACTGGAAAGACAAACGCAGGTAACTTGATGGCATATTATGACGCAGTATGTCCTTATATCAATATGACAACCAGTCATACAAAGGCATACGTATACTTGGTTAGATATGGCTGTAGCAAAACACATATATGTGTACGTATAAATTATATTGCTACTGCTTACAAAACAAACTTGCGTCAACCCATATGTTTTGATATATCCAACTTTTATATCTTACTTTATGTTATATACATACCACCTTTGGGATGGCTCACATTTTTCGTACTGTCGACATTTTAAATTCTGAGTTCTGCTTAACACGGTGCTAGAGTGCGTGAATGTTAGCAAGAGTTGTCACTACCGTTCATGAACAGTCTCAGTCAAACCGATAATGCAGTATTTTTTGTATTTATCGTGTTGATTTCCAAATTTCTCATTTCGTACTTATTTTACACCGCCATACAGCACTAGACAAACGCTAGTGCGACTGTCAATACATACTGAAAAAAGGGTCCCTTGGAAGCAACAAACACAAACAAGAGAAACAAGTAGCAGAGTCAGTTGTATTGAGTCAGTTCATAGGAGGTAATATAAGATTCAACACCTCTCACGCTTCCTTGCACCAGCTTATAGGGACACTGTCCGTAAGTAAGCAGATATTGAGCATAACCAAATAACTGTCTGACTTTTATTCAGTGAAATGTATACATGAAAACATGAGGATAGACCCTAAGAAGTATGAAGGAATACATTCGTGAGTTTGAAAAAAAAAAGTTTTAATTATTATATGTAAATAAAGTGGGACCCACAATATTTACCTTTTCTGTTATCACGTGACTTCCATTAGCGCATTATGTTTTCACCATAGTATGTATTGCACAATATGTATAGCACAATATGTATAGCCCGCTTAGCTCAATCGGTAGCGTTGTCCGACCACTTTATGTTCACGCACACTATTATTACTGCGAGTGTAAAGAAAAACGTAATTTTAGTTTGGGCTGCGAGTTCAAACGCACAAAGTGGATTTTCTTTTTTTGTACCGCGATTGAATTCCGTTAAACAAGCTTGCTTTTAATTAGTAAATATTGAATAATGTTTAGTGTGTAATGTTTGCGAACATAATTATTGTGTGTTTTATAAGCTAAAAGTTACGGACAGTGTCCCTTTAAGCGGTATTCTATTTTAAAACCACAAAGATTGTGCTTGATGATACCAAAGGACCAATAAGTAATAACAATAGAACTAACCATGAGTTTCCTTCTTAGACGGAAGTGACTGGAGTCGCCTCCCATGTTCCGCTGCCTTTGGTCTTCCTTCACGGCGCATTTGTTTTAGGAACTGCGCATGCTTTGTGCGTGCTACGTCATTTGGTATACGTCCTCTCTTGGAATCGGACGGGTTTCCTTTTATAACGCTGGTATGGTCTATAGATCTGGAAGTATATATTTTGAAATTATCTATTTTTTCTGAGTTGTCTCCGTCTTTTCGACGACATACTGACTCTTTCCACATACATTGGTAGCCATATTTAGAAGCAACATATTAGTACTTGGTATTCTTTAAAATGAGAACATTACAAACACTACTCAGACAATGGTTGGTAGCCACACGTAGAAGCAAAATATTATTACTTGGTATTCTTTAAAAGGAGACAGCTACAAACACTACTCAGACAATGGTTGGTAGCCACACGTAGAAGCAAAATATTATTACTTGGTATTCTTTAAAAGGAGACAGCTACAAACACTACTCAGACAATGGTTGGTAGCCACACGTAGAAGCAAAATATTATTACTTGGTATTCTTTAAAAGGAGACAGCTACAAACACTACTCATACAATGGTTGGTAGCCACACGTAGAAGCAAAATATTATTACTTGGTACTCTTTAAAATGAGAACATTACAAACACTACTCAGACAATGGTTGGTAGCCACACGTAGAAGCAAAATATTATTACTTGGTATTCTTTAAAAGGAGACAGCTACAAACACTACTCAGACAATGGTTGGTAGCCACGCGTAGAAGCAAAATATTATTACTTGGTATTCTTTAAAAGGAGACAGCTACAAACACTACTCATACAATGGTTGGTAGCCACACGTAGAAGCAAACTATTATTACTTGGTATTCTTTAAAATGAGAACATTACAAACACTATTCAGACAATGGTTGGTAGCCACACGTAGAAGCAAAATATTATTACTTGGTATTCTTTAAAAGGAGACAGCTACAAACACTACTCAGACAATGGTTGGTAGCCACACGTAGAAGAAAAATATTATTACTTGGTATTCTTTAAAAGGAGACAGCTACAAACACTACTCAGACAATGGTTGGTAGCCACACGTAGAAGCAAAATATTATTACTTGGTATTCTTTAAAAGGAGAAAATTACAAACACTACTCATACAATGGTTGGTAGCCACACGTAGAAGCAAACTATTATTACTTGGTATTCTTTAAAAGGAGACAGCTACAAACACTACTCAGACAATGGTAGGTAGCCGCACGTAGCAGTAAACTATTCTTACTTGGTATTGTTTAAAAGGAGAAAATTACAAACACTACTCAGAAACTGGTTGGTAGCCACACGTAGAAGCAAAATATTATTACTTGGTATTCTTTAAAAGGAGACAGCTACAAACACTACTCAGACAATGGTTGGTAGCCACACGTAAAAGTAAAATATTCTTACTTTATATCCTTTGAAAGGAGAGAATTACGAACTACTGCTTGAAACATAATTATCCAAGTTCTGCATATAAAATGATAATTGTTTTTCTCCAGTCCTAAAGTTTATAATATACTTGTACAAGTGTTATCACCTAGTTATACAAAGAGTTCAGCCATGGATGTATTTTAGGTCACTACCAGCGAGTAATTAATAAACGTATCTGATTAAAACTAGTGGTTCAGTTCCAAAATACCGGCTTATTTAAAGATGCACATCGCTCTATATTTTAATAAAAAGACGTCTCCGCACGCACACTTTAAATATTCTTATGCTTTAAGCTACATACATTATTTACGAAGAAAACTATCAACTATCAATAAAATTCAATTAACAAACTGTTGTATAACACAGCATGTCTGAATAAAACTGTATACAATTACAAACTACCTTTATCAAAACTCTCTCACTCTCCCATAAAGAGCGCATAACTATCAATAATAGTAAGTCCCCTGGTAAGATATTTTATAATTTTGATATCTAAGAAGGAAACAAAAAGAAATATCAAATTGCAAGGTAAACACGGAACAAGAACGATAGTAAAAAGAATAGCGTGTTGTATTATCAATATCGGCAGGATATTAACATCAGGCCACCTATAATATTGGACATAACTGCATCGGCGAGCTTGCCCCGTGAAATTGGAATCTTTTCTCGTTTAAATCCATTAATAAACGTTTATATATTGTGATTTTAGGGAATCAATTCTAAATCTCACACCATACAATACAAAATCTCACACCATACAATACAAAATGTGTCTGAATATATAATTACGATAAGATTATTCGTGTTTGATAGGTAGCTTATATTGGTGTGATGTAATTCAACAACACGTGACCACGAAATAAATAGATATATTTATATCCAGTTTTAATTTACAGTCGATTCTTACCTTTGAAGCGGATTATTTGCACCCACAAACTACTTTAACCCTGTCTTTAAGTTATCGTCTCTAAAGCCAGTAATTGAAAGCATTTCTCGTATTTTCCCACTCCTATTAGGTGACTTACGCTTTACAAATCATATTATATTGACTTTGTCACGCTCGAAGGAAGTTGTCACCCAAACGAAAGTTTGATTGCCGATAAACACTTCTAATTCTGTAAGGCTAAATAAAAAAAAACAAGACGATCCTTAGACATGTTAAACCGATTAAAAGTTTTAATCATTTTGTTCGCAAGTATCAAATTGTAATGTAATAAATACCCGCCCAAGTTTTCGTTAAAGTTTGACAGAGAGAACATATATACTGAAAGGAAAAAGAAACGCATAATCAAAATATTGCCTATACTACACTATTATACACACCTAATTCCAATTCTAATCTCAACGTGTTTTGTACAAAAAGGGGCTACAACTTATTTATAATCGCTAAATCGATGATAGGCATGTTTTTTTTTGTTTTTAGCTCGACTATTCGAAGAATAAGAGAGCTTATGTAATCACCACGGGGTTCGGCGTCGGCGTCGGCGTTGGCGTCGGCGTCGGCGTCCCACATCAAGGTTTGTGTGTAAGCTGTGTTTACAAGTCTATATCTCTTACATTTCTTATCCTAGCACAACCAAATTTGGCCATGGGCTTCCTTATAGCATTATCTTGAGCATTATCTTGAGGGCTGCATATACAATTTTGGTTCCTGTAACACATGGGCTCCCATGGAACCCAAATTATGATAGCCCTTAAAATATGTCTGTTTCACATCAAATTTTGCGTGTAAGCTGTGTTTACGGGTCTATGTCTCTTACAATTCTTACCCTAACACAACCAAATTTGGCCATGGGCTTCCTTATAGCATTATCTTAAGGGCTGCATAAGCAATTTTGGTTCCCGTAACCCCTGGGCTCCCATGGAACCCAAATTCTGATAGCCCTTAAAATATGTCTGTTTCACATCAAATTTTGCGTGTAAGCTGTGTTTACAGGTCTATATCTCTTACATTTCTTGTTATAGCTGAACTAAATTTTGGAATTGGTTTCCTTATAGTATGTTGTAAAGGGTTGGATAAGTAATTTTGTCTTCTGCAAATTCTGGGCTCCCATGGAACCCAAATTGTGATGGCCCATAAAATGTGCAATAAAGGCAGATCTAGGTTTGCATGTAAGCATTTATATATCTATAATTTTGGTTTGGGATTTGTCATAGCATTATGCATCTTATTACTTCACCCATATTGGGGCATGGCCTCCCTTCCCCCCCCCTCCCCCTAATACCCCAACTCCCCTCCACACCTTTTTTATTTTTTATATTTTTTATTTTTTTTTGCATATTTCTGTGTTGTTTTAGTCAATTCTTACACATATATGTTGCAACCCCCCTGCCCCCCGCCTCTCATCCCCTCCCCCTTCCCCTCCCCCCGACTTGAAACTTTTTTCTTTTTTTTTTACATATTTCTTTGTTGTTTTAGTCAATTCTTACACATATATGTTGCCCCCTCTCCCCCCCCCCCACACCCCCCCCCCCCCCCCCCACACCCCACACCCTACTTGAAACTATTTTTTTTTTTACATATTTCTGTCTTGCTTTACTCAAATCTTACACATATATATATATGTTGTCCCTTCCCAACCCCACCCCCCCCCCCCCCCCCACCCCCCACCCCACCCCACCTGAAACTATTTTTTTTTTACATATTTCTGTCTTGCTTTAGTCAATTCTTAAACATATATGTTTTCCCCTCCCAACCCACTCCCGCCTCTCCCCTCCCCCCCCCACCCCACCCCCACTTGAAAATCCATTTTTTTACACATATATGTTGCAACCCCCCCTGCCCCCCCTCCCCCAACCCTCTCACCCCCTCACCCCCCTCCTCCACCATCCCGACTTGAAACTTTTTTTTTTTTTTTTTACATATTTCTTTGTTGTTTTAGTTAATTCTTACACATATATGTTGCACCCTTCCACCCGCCCCCATCCCACTCCTGCCTCTCCTCCCCGCTCCCCCCAACCCACCCCAACTTGAAACTTGTTTTTTTTTAACATATTTCTGTGTTGCTCTTGTCAATTCTTACACATATATGTTGCCCCCTCCCAGCCCCACACCCACCACCACCCCCGCCTCTCACCCACCCCCCACACTTGATTTTTTTTTGTTTTGTTTTGTTTTTACATATTTCTTTGTTGTTCTAGTCAATTCTTACACATATATGTTTCTTCATTCACCACCCCCACTCCCCCCACCATCCACCCCCACCTCACTCCCACACCCTACCCGCACCCCACTCAAAACTCGATTTTTTTTTTATTTTTTTTTTATTTCTGTGTAGTTTTGGTCAATTCTTACACATAGTTATGTTGTGTTCCCAACCCAACCCCACCCCACATTGTTGTAGCCTTGTTTTCTGATGGTATATACTAGCTATAAATTTATTATTCTCTGAAAAATCGAATAGTCGAGCTGCGCTGTTCTCCGACAGCTCTTGTTTTTCATTCACTCGCATTCTTTCGTTCGTCATATATAGTTTATATTACTACCATATCATCCCTTATTTCTATATAGTTTTATCTTTATATATTTACATCAGTTTTTAATTACTACTTCATATCTTCATCTTTCATCAGATTTTGCTCACAATATGACCATTTCATGTGTCGACGTGCCGTATAACACCTTTCATGTATTCATTCATCCGTCAAAAAGAATCACACGCCTACCATCTCGTGTAGGATTTCCCTATAATCGATCCCAGAATGCAGTTAAATAATCTGTATATAGTAACTGTTACTGGTGCAATCGTATTCCTGATCTGATACAAACGCACGTGTCCCATTTTATAGTGATATGCAAACTTGTCTCAGAGTCCTGATTTGGTTTGATTTGATATGTCAGTATGTTTTGCGTTTACGCGTATTTCACTTTGAGCTCTTTTCATTATTAATTTGAAATCTGGCACAACTGTTCTCAAATTTAGATATCCCTACCTCACTGAATTAATTGAAATTTAGCACAACTGTTCTCAAAATTAAATATCCCTACCTCACTGAATTAATTGAAATTTGGATCTGAAATTTCAATTTTCTCTTCATCTACAATGCTTATATACAGTGCAGTGTATAGCAACAAAGTATGCATTGTCTCTTGATTCTGGTTTTATAGTATGATTCCAGTCTTTAAATTATCCTGGTACGTAGATTATTAAACATAATTTTAGAGGAAATAAAAGTACAAATTACATTTATTTTTTTCGAGTAAATAATAGAGATTTGAGGGTGAAAAAAAAAGATGATTTTGTTGCAGTATTTGCATTATTGCCACTAACTTTTTGGGGTTTAAAATAAGTTTCATAGCACTACATTTGACGGTAGTTGAGGTATATACCATTTCATGCAATTAAAAAAATATGTAAAATTGCCTAAGTCCTTGTGTCTTTAAAATTAACGTCATGGTAAGTGGTAGAGAGGGGCTTTATCATGGGGTCAGGTGCCTAGGAATCTTTATGTGGGGAAGCTATCTAGCTGGCTTGCGGAACGTCGGTGGTTCGCCATATGCCCTTAGCTATTGGTGCGACTATAAAATCCAATTCAATTCAATTCAATTATCATGGGGTAAGGTCCCCATTCAATGAGGATGCCAAGTTGAATGTTGATATATCTGATGTTATTGGAGATATATACTTTAAAAAAAAAAAGTTAACCAAAACCTAGAAAGCATGTAAAATTGCATACGTCTATAGAGCTTAGATGAAGCTTAGTTACAGGGTTAGGTCTTACCTCATTCAATGTACATACCAAGTTTCATAGCAATATATTTGGTGGTATTGGAGATACTCGTATATGCATTCAAAAATTTAAAATAACTGAAAATTTTAACTCTCTAACAAGTTATTTGTCTTTAAAGTCGAGGTCACTGGTGGTGTGGGGCTTAGCGGGTCAGTTATTACCCCATTCAATGTACGTACCAATATTCAGAGCAATAATTTGACGTAGATAAATACATTCCAAAATACTATAATCAAACATTTAACCAATTGTCGTCGTCGCCAGCGGAAAATTTATTCTATGTCTCGAGTTTTTTTCCGTAAAGGCGTCTTCAGTTCGATTACTTTAGTTTCAACTACATTTTATTTCCTTTGTATATTTTGAGAAAACCTCTCATTTATTTCCGAAATAAGCTGTCGGTTTACGTTTACGGTTTAAGTTACCCAGTTTTACGTCTTTGTGACCAAACATAGCTTCTGAACCAAGATTTTAACCTTAACAGTGACCTTCAATATCACGAGAATAGCAACATTAAGTTATACATTGAACGTTTGAGAAAGAAGTGAACATGTTATTCCCCATATTATGTATTCGTAACCAATAAATGCATCGTTGACCTTTATATAGTGGTAAGGTCACGTGACATCGAAAGTTTGACGAAGGAAAAAATAAATGAAAAGACGCCGACTGGACGGACTGACGACGCAAGACGATGGCCAATGTGATTCAGATGATGCTCTTTTTACATCGAAAGGCGATACAGAACGTGTTATAAATCATTTTAAAAAATGTACAGACGGCAAACATTAAGAATAGACCTTCAATTCGGCTACTGTTATGGGTACGTGCCATATAACACGATAGGCCCCATGGACGAGACACTAAAGCAATCACGCATGCTTAAAATTCACAAAATCTCGTTTTTAAGGACGAGACAATAGCATGAGTAGAAATCACAAAAATAGGCCCTTAGTTACTAGAAATGGAGCACAATAACACATACATAAATGTAGCCTGGTGACAAGATACTAACACAATTGCGACAAGACACCCTTTAAAGAACGTACCATAAAACAAAATAGGCTGCATGTAAAGAGAGAGACACACACACAATACCGAATGTTTAGAACACACAAACACGTCCTCAGTGATGGGACACTAACGCAATAAGGCACGTGTCATGCAACAAACCAGACCCTTTGGCACGAGACGCTAAAGCATGGTATTGCGAAAGGTCAGGTTTTACTTAAACGTAGTTTAAGTATCTGAAAACAATTCCAATCGCAAACCTTGTTTTTTTTTAATATTCACACTGGCGTTCGTTTAGTGCAGTGTGGCGGCTGTAAACAGCTCCCTGTGTTAAGAATCAGTAATGTTATTGTTACTGGTCCTTTGGGATTAACGAGCCCAATATAGGTGGCTTTGAAGTAGAATACCGCTTAAGCTGGTGATAGGGGCGTGCGAGGTGTTGCTTCTTACATACCTATCATAAGTAGACTCGATACAACCGAGTCTGTTTGGTTGTGTTTGTTGCTTCCAAACGAGCACCCTTATCAGTATTTTTAAACATGAATCTACGTCTGTTCACCCTTTGCGCGAATATAATTACAGTTGTTGATTTCGGTGGATTATTGGATTACTGATGGATTTTGAGTTCAATTCACTTATAATTTATAAATGTCATTACGTAAAATATCGACACTTGTATTCTATACCTTTCAAGTCTGCCATATCTATCATGGATTGACGAATACGGGTTGATATCGCATCGCATAATGTGAAAAATAAAAATAAAAAAAATAAACAGAATAGAAAACCAGACCAAAGTTAATGTGCAAACACAGAGATAAATTACAACACATCATTACAAAGAATGCATCTGTATTAGTGTCAAACGGGTACATGTACAGAGCACATCGGCGCATTGTCACTGCTGATGGAACAACACATTTTGTTGCATATAAACATGATAATTGAATGTTGTTTAACGGCTCATCAACACAGTATAGGTTATTTAGAGCCGCCCCAGAGAGAGGGGAAGGATACATAGGAATCCGGGAACCTGCCCGACTCTTATTATCGAATAGATTCCTATGGTTCTTTAACGTGCTCGGAGGATAGACCGATACACGGGACCGCCCGGACGAGGCTAAGGTAAAGTGTCTTGCCCAAGAACACACCGACGGAACTCAGTGGCACCACGGAGGATTGAACCCGGGGCCTCCGGTTACAAATCCGCCGCTCTACCGACTGCGCCACGCCAGCCCCTTATTAACATGATAAAAATAGTCCTATAGAAACCACAGCAATCAAGTCCAAGTCCGCATTGCAACATAAACCGAAATAAACGAGCACATTTAAAAAGTAAATGAAAGGAAACTACATAACATAAGGAGTGGTGAAGACAGGGTTACCGAGTTGGACCGGTCAGTAGGCAAAAAGGCCTAGAGGTAAGCTTACATTAAGTGTGTATGCACACAACCTCGCTATTATCCTGTCTTCAACGCCCAAATTGACAATACAGTTTAAATAAAAGTACATCTGATCAAAAGGAAATCTCGAACAATAAAATCCACATCCAGGGAAATTTGCAAACGATACACTTAAATGTTGTCAAGCTATATGCAGTTGCAATCATAAGTTTCCCAAGAGGTTGTCCAGTCATCGCACAAGGGAAAAGTGAAGGATAGAGACCGACTGAAAGAGGGGTCATACATATACATAACGTGCGTTGCAATACTAAAGTTCATATCCTTTTCTGACGAATTTCCTCTTTGATTTTTTAAAGTGGTAAGGAAACCCGTCAGATCCGTTTAATTTCCGAAGTTTACAGACCACATCTCCGTAAAATAAAGGTTGTGATATTCCTAGTCGCAGAAATTCTTTAAGGTTGGTGTTGTGCTGCTCTAGTAGTTTTTTTTTGTGGCGATAGCATTTTGAGAAAGATCTACGTAGTTTGCGATAGCGAAACACTAGCTGATGAAGTTTACTTGTAATTACTTGATTTCGATCATTGATGTCCTTGGCCAGATTAGCCAGGTTGGCCAACGAGGCAGCATATTTACAATACAAACATAAAGCCACATGACTAATGGTCAACACATACAGTTATGATTTTATCAAAATAAAATATAAAACAAATCAGATAAAAACACACTTGTGCATATGAATATAGTATAGGCAACCAGTTTATCAATATTTGTTTGAGAGAAACATAGATTCTGATGATCGAAATCACATTGATCACAATACAAAAGAAAGCACTATAATAAATCAGATTAAAATAAAGGTTTGTTCATGACCATAATATAAGGAAATATTTCTACTTGATAGTCTACAGGCTCGTATTAAGTCTCGTGTTGCCTTTTCGTATGTATGTTGTAACCTGAGTGAAAATAAAATAAAATGTGAGTTGTGTTTTAAGAAAATAAACACTCGGTTAACTACAACTAATGTTGTAGTAACTTGTAGTTCAGTCCATGTTGCTATGAATATTGTGATGTTGAATTTATGTATTGTAACATATATGCAATAAAATATTATTATACATATTAACAGGGAGTAAGTGTAAGTATACTTACTCCCTGACTATAACTGCAATCTTTTCATTAGAGGTAATATAAGGTTTGTAACACAATACTTGTTTTCAAATACCTGTGTATTGCGCAGCCATGGGTAGAATCTACGGCAGACAAACAAGTGTTTATCTAAATAAATTTAAACCTAATTGACAGTTCTTTCTTATATTATTTAAATATATGTGTTGACTACAATGACGACATGTAAATGTGTGTTACAAATGCAAAAGAGAGTGAAGTAGACATACACATGTGTTAAGGAGCCAAACTTGTATAGCCCACTTCTGATGACAGTGGCTACCTTTTAACTCATTCAATCATTAAGTGCTGGAAGGTACGTTTGAATAGATGAAATTAAGTTTGAATAGATGTAAATCTATTTTAGACCTCACAATTTGTGTGGCTTAATAAAAAAAATATTAAAAAAAAGTAGACGTGAAAAGAAAATTACATACACAGCTCCTAAATATTAATTTGCAATTATAATATGCCAACTGTGCACTTAATCCCTTGAGTATATTGGAAACGTTTCATCGGAAATATATTGACGTGTTCTTCGCGGTTAACACATAACATATAGTCAAATGTAAATGATATAAAAGGTTTAAAAGTCCGACCCACCAGAATACACATATAAGGGTAAATGAGATTTAATAAAACAGAAATGTAACACAATTTTCTTTTCTACCGTCAAGATGTACTTACTTTGGTGTAAACATACTTAATCCACACATATATACATACATGAGAATCATTTATAAAGTATATAATTACATTGTGAATGGGTTTCAGAAGTAAGCGTAGCGCTTTTGTGAATCTGTTTCCCTATGTCTAATAAAATATATTGCAAACTTTTTCATTATTTAATGTGAATATCATATAGTAAGTAAGTAAAACATTTATTAACGTGACATATGTATATACAATATACATGCAAGTACAAACAAGCATATATTAAACAATATTTCAGGATATATTACACCCGGCCCACTGGGCCTATAAGTCACCACTACAAAATATATATCAAACTATCAAGTTCCAGTTCAAACAAATTATGATGTCTTAACAATTTTCTGGTGATTATCAATATCTTTGTAAACCATCCTGACAGCATATGTTTCTTGTTCATTTTACATTTATAAATATGCGTATATACAAATATAAATATATTTATATAGTACATAACTTTTTTATTTAAACAGAATATCTCGTCTTTTAAGGTAGGCATTAACCAAAAACTTAGCAACTTTTCTTGTACATGATTTTAAGAGGTAACACAGTTTCTTATTATTCGTAAGACACGTATACGATCTGTCTGTAAGTTGTTCATGAAATATTTGGTTTCATATATTTGGGTCCCAATCCAAGTTGAGCTTGTCGGGTGGTTTAACATACCTTTTTAGCTCGACTATTCGAAGAATAAGAGAGCTTTTGTAATCACCCCGGGGTCGGCGTCGGCGTCGACGTCGGCGTTGGCGTCGGCGTCCCACATCAAGGTTCACGTGTAAGCTGTGTTTACAAGTCTATATCTCTTACATTTCTTATCCTAGCACAACCAAATTTGGCCATGGGCTTCCTTATAGCATTATCTTAAGGGCTGCATAAGCAATTTTGGTTCCTGTAACTCATGGGCTCCCATGGAACCCAAATTATGATAGCCTATAAAATGTGTCCCATTTCACATCAAATTTTGCGTGTAAGCTGTGTTTACAAGTCTATATCTCTTACAATTCTTACCCTAGCACAACCAAATTTGGCCATTAGCTTCCTTATAGCAGTATCTTAAGGGCTGCTTAAGTAATTTTGGTTCCTGTAACCCCTGGGCTCCCATGGAACACAAATTCTGATAGCCCTTAAAATGTGTCTGTTTCACATCAAATTTTGCGTGTAAGCTGTTTACAGGTCTATATCTCTTACATTTCTTGTCCTAGCTGAACTAAATTTTGGAATTGGTTTCCTTATAGTATATTGTAAAGGTTGGATAAGTAATTTTGTCTTCTGCAAATTCTGGGCTCCCATGGAACTCAAATTGTGATGGCCCATAAAATGTGCAATAAAGGCAGATCTAGGTTTGCATGTAAGCATGTATATATGTATAATTTTGGTTTGGGATTTCTTTTAGCATTATGCATCTTATTCATACTTCACCCATATTGGGGCATGGGCTCCCTCCTACCCACTCCCCCACCCCACTCCCACCCACCTCCTCACTTTTTTTTTTTTTTTTACATATTTCTGTGTTGTTTTAGTCAATTATTACACATTTTGCCCCCTCCCCCCCCCCCCCCACGCCTCTCACCCCCCACCCGCACACACACCCCACTTGAAACTTTTTTTTTTTTTTTTTTTTTTTTTACATATTTCTGTGTTGTTTTAGTCAAATCTTACACATATATGTTGCCCTCACCACCCCCACTCCCCCCACCATCCACCCCGCCTCTCCTCAACCCCCACCACACACCCCACTCAAAACTCGATTTTTTTTTTACATATTTCTGTGTAGTTTTGGTAAATTCTTACACATAGTTATGTTGTGCCTCCAGCCCCACCCCACATTGTTGTAGCCTTGTTTTCTGATGGTATATACTAGCTATACATTTATTATTCTCTGAAAAATCGAATAGTCGAGCTGCGCTGTACTCCGACAGCTCTTGTTATTTTTATTTTCTTAACAAAGTTTAACTATGAATTATTAATAGCATCTAGTATTGGAAATCAAAAATGGTAGAAAAATTAGAAAAGAAGAAGGAAGAATTGATTGTCGTGAATAGGATTTGTTTAACATTTGGACTTATGTGAAGTGATGTACTTACTTTCTCACGTAGACATACGCTGTGTATGGTAATGGCACGACTGGGGCAGTATTCTCTAAAGAAACGGAAGTAGATCCCTGTGGCACTGTCCTATATGACAAGCTCTCACAGAACCGCGAACTACTGCGGGTAAAAGTTCGTTTTTGGAATAAAGTATTTTCTGGTAAACTCTCATTTAACCGCGAACTACCACGTGTAGAAGTTCTCTTTTGGAGTAATGTATTTCCTGGTTTGTCCTCATTAAAGCTCCTTTGGGCATTACTAGACCCGGACTTGGCGTACCAAGACCAGGTTCGGTTCGCAGTCATGTTATATGTTTTCAAGAGTGTGATATGTATACTATTTTTTTTGTCAGAATCGTTAGCAACACTGATAGGTCCATGGTTGGTAAGTTTAGGTCCATTTGACTGGCAGTAACACACACTCTCTCTTGGCTATGAGAAATTCATTCACGTCATAGGGTCGTCCTTTGTAGATCATGCTTTGCCAGACAACGCCTTCTTTTTAAAAAGTGTCTTACTTTTCCCACTATTAAGACTTTCATATTAAGACTTTCATTGATTATAATATAAACTCACTGATAATCTTTGAACTTTTATCCTTGCTCTTCGTATCCGAGCATGACTCAATGTTTGTTTTTAGATCTTTAAGGTTAATCCGTATATCAATGAATCGATGCTTAACATGAGAATACTTTGACAGTAAGCTAGTTACTACAAACTTTAAAGCCCATCGCAATAAACGTGTTACAGCAGTCGTTGAAGCCCATCGCAATACGGTTAGTTAGATCAATATTATTAGAAGCCCATGTTACAAGTTGTGTGCAAAGTTATGTATCATATCGGGCACTGTGTAAGGCAAAGGCAAAGGCTTTTGAGTATAATTACCGTTCGAGCTTTGACATGCTGCAGACCCTTGGGTGATTTTTGTTCTTGATTGTTAGTTTAGGAGAATGCTGTCCTGGTATTACTTAATTTGTTATCCCGATGACATGGCACAAACTAAACTGTGCTTTAGTATTGTCTATACGTATAGTGTAGCACACGTGATTCCAGATTCATCGGTAACTAGTGAATGTGAATTCAATAAAGAAATGTTGTTTATCAAAGATGGCGAATTTGTATAACATACCAGCTATAAGCAACAATTCCGTTAGGATGACGCTAAATTCCACATCGACTTGATTAAAATTTTCATATATGTTTATTTTCATTAATTTGTACACGTGTCACTTGTTGGTAACTTTATATTTATGATCAAAAATAGCGCATAATATTATACTGAAAAAGCAAATCCCGTCATTCGGCAGTTTTCTTTAGTTTCCGTACACCGGATTATATCTAAAATGATCATAATAGCGCACAATATTATACTGAAAAAGCAAATCCCGTCATTCGGCAGTTTTCTTTAGTTTCCTTACACCGGATTATATCTAAAATGATCATAAGTAGCCCATAATATTTTCAAAAAAGCAAATGTCGTCATGTGTCATTGTTTTGTTACGTTTCGTTACACTGGATTATATCCATACTGCTCGTGTAGCAAT
Source organism: Cyrtodaria siliqua (assembly GCA_037043455.1). Lineage (NCBI taxonomy): Eukaryota > Metazoa > Mollusca > Bivalvia > Adapedonta > Hiatellidae > Cyrtodaria > Cyrtodaria siliqua. The sequence goes on from JAWPHD010002198.1 coordinate 65,968, forward strand.
AAGCTATGAGTTTTAATATTTAAGCCAGGGGCGTACCTGGAGCATTTTGAAATGTACGCCAGATATGAGAAGTGTAGCTACGAACCGAGCAGCGACGCTGCGAATGGGGTGTAGGTGTGGGAGGGGGTTTGAAAATTTTGAAAATTAGGAGGCAAATGATGCGTTCTCAAGCTATATTTCAGCGTTAATATGACATTTTGAACTTTAATTTTTTCACTTTCGCTGACGAATTGTACGCATTGGCGTACGTGCGTATGCCTGGATACGCGCCTGTAAGCAATATAAAAACATTTAAATTAAGTATCTTCTTATACACAAAATTGGTAAGTGCGCACAAGAACTATGCTATACTTAGCTGTTATCCATTTATCGAACTATTGTAGTTTTATTTGCATGTCCAAATAACATGAATTCCATATGGTTAAACTATTTTAATCGTTGTCATCCATTATTAAATATTGGATAAATTATCATAATATTGTCATACTATTTAATGATCATGAAATTATTAGGCTGAGCCATTGGACAAATCCGTGAAATATCCATTATAGCGAGAATACAGTTTAGATGAAAGAACTTCACGTGTCAAAGGCCGACGCCATTTACGTATTTTGGTCTGAATACTTGTAATATGGTCGGAAGCATGGTCGACTTTTATACTTTTTTTTATCAGAGTTCACATGACAGTTTCAAGTGATTGACATAATTATGAAGGTGAAGTTAATATTTAACAAGCAAATTCGATGAATTGATATCCCCGTCGAATGATGTTTTATCCTGGAGTGGAAGAAATGTGTTGTTTAATTAGTATATATCATGAAATTGACCCTTCATAAATTCTTATATCTACTAGATATAGGTATTTTTGAAATTCATCACCACAGTAAATTTGAAAAAAGATGTACCATTTTAAGGCATTGACTTTTATAGTGGGATTAAAGGGCTAGACTGGATGTAATATTAGCAGGTGTATATAATGGAGTAATAAATGTAATATACAAGAAATGTAGAATTGTATATCAATGATTACTTTTTAATTACCTGGCCTTATGATAATTGTCAATCTGATTACTTCATCCCATTACAACGGCTGCTGTCAGATGATCTTGTTCGTTCAGGGGGAGGGATTTATTTGGCTCAAGTTTGGCTAGCTTTAAAACAAATCAAACTTTCATTAATACAAACACTCAAACCAAGTTTGACATGTGACCCAGGGCAGGAGCCAAATTTGACTCAAGTGTCACCATTAAAACAAACTTGGCAGAGGGTCATAAGCTGAGTGTAAATACAAAATATTAAACCTATGACTCTTGTAGCTTCAGAGAAGACTTTTTTTGAAGCGTTTTCCTATATATAAGTCTATGTAAAACTGTGATCCATGGGGCGGAGCCAAATTTGACCCCAGGGTCACCATTTTAACAAAATTGGTAGAGGATCCATAAGCTGATAATAAATAAAAAACATATTAAACCTTTATCTCTGTAGTATCAGAGAAGAAGATTTTTGAAGTTCTTCCCTATAACTCTATACAAAACTGATATAACAAGGGCCCCTAAGCTCCCAATTAAAGAAAAACTGAACCCATGCACAAAGGTTTCCTACGAGAAAAAAATAAATAATAATAATAATAAATAAATGAAAATAATAATCAGAAAAAGTGAACCCATCAACCAAGGTTTCTTATGAAAATAATAAATAAGTCTCCAGTGAGATTTGGACCCACGACCTGAATAATTCAAGGGGACATTTATCAATATAAGGGCAATAACTCCGGTGTTACTAGGACGATTCCGAAATATTTCCCACTATTGGGATAAACATTGTTATCAAGTTTAACGGTTATCAAGATATGGCTGTGGACGGACAGAATTGAACAAGTTTTATCAATGAAAGGACAATAACTCCGACGTTACTGGGGCGATTCTGGAAAAAAAATAGCCGTGTCTCATCCCACTATTAGGATAAACATTATTACCATGTGTAATGAAAATCCAACCTCAAGTTATGAAGATATGACTCCGGACGGACGGATGGACGGACGGACAACGCCAAATTAATATCCCTCCGCGGGGGATAAAAAATAGAAACCTTTTAGACCAAAATAGTAACTGAATCACAGACGAAGTCGTGGCTAGCGATTCGTGAAGGTTACTTTACAGTAATAAGAGCAAATTACATCAAAGAAATGCGATTCGGTCGGCAAAGTGTACTTACTGACCGAGTGTAAATCATTTCGTTGAATAAACAGGTAGGTTATGTAACGTACTAGTTGTAAACTTTGCACGCTATTATTCCCAAGGTTTTATATTTAACTTAAAACATATGAATATGATTAACGTAATCCGAATTCCACTGTACGCATGCGCATACATTCTATTCTATTCACGGTGTAAGGAAATGAAATACAATTTAAATTATAATTCGACAAAAATTTATCCCGTTTTTTTACTTTTCCAATTGCCGTTTACATGACAAAGGTGAATTCTATTGACAGTCACGCTAGCGATTGTTTAGTGCTCCGAGGCGGCTGTAAAAAGTCGCACCGACTACAAAGAAATATAAAAATATCGGACAGGGAAAGCAGCATTCAAGGACGACAGTCAACCACAAAACACAAAAACAAACACGCAATCAGACAAACGAGAAGGCAAAAGTAATAAAAAATGCAAACGACATCACAAACACAAAAGGGTTGACAATAGGGCTACCGCCAAAGTCAGTAGTGTTATTACTTATTTGGGATAATCTAGTCGAGCCCACTCTGTGTGGCTTTAAAGTAGAATATCGCTTAATCCGTTGCTAGGGGGCGTGAGAGGTGTTGTCCCTTATATTACATTATATTACCTCTCATGAACAGACTCAATAAAACCAAGTCTGCTACTTTTCTCTCTTGTTTATTGCTTCCAAGGGATCCTCTTTTCAGTATTTATTTATTTATTTATAAGTCTTAAATTAAAAAAAATAGTCTAAAATGTATTTCCTATTTCTTCCTTTACGGAACATTACGTTGGAATGTATTCTTTGTTTATTGAGAGTATTTTTGTTTGAAATTCTGACATAAAATGAAAGTCCATTACTAGTGTATTAAAAAATACAAACATTCAAACTTTTATTGGAAATCACATTTATTTACCCCGTTTACCAGCTTCAATCTCAATATTTTAGATGAACCTTTTAATTTACTTAATGCTAATATCGCTCGAAAGAATTTGAAAAATGTACGTTACTATGATTGGAAATTAATTATGTTTTTTCCCCCGAGTTATATAAAAAAAAAATAGCTCTCGTGAAAAAAACTAGATGACAGTGTTGCTCAAACTTTAATATTATAATAAATACAAAAACAGTTACTTATCTTTCATCATTAATTCACGTTCGTTCATTCTCGTGATCACGTTATGTTGTCTTTAATTTAAACGGTGATTCATCGTAATACCTATTTATATTGCCTGCTGGGTAACCTCTTTGAAAATGTATTATGTAACTTATGATTTATAAATGTAAGACTTGCCCAGGTGTTTCTCACAAGACTTTTAACAAAAAGTTGTCAATACACGATTGATAAATGAGATTCAAGAGCGAAGGTCAAATGAACTGATAGCTATGACTGTGTCAGTGATTAACAGTTACAATAAAAACTTTGATTAGTCTGAGCGGGTACATCGAGCTTTTTTTCTGTAAAAAAACTCAAATTTTAAAAATGTTCCATTGCAAGATAAAAATGCCATATCAATCAAATACGGCGTTAGTATCATGTTGATTTGAATTCACTTTATATTTTGAATTAAATCGGGTTAAAATGATTACATAAACCCAGGATTGCATAGTATTACTGTGCAGAATGAATGTCCAGTCATGTTAGGCTTATTCATTATGCTTTAGAGCTTTATAAAAAAAAAAAAACTAAAAACATATCATTATTTTTCAATTTAAAGTCGGACATCCAGCCCTTGTGGTCCTGAAGTAAACCCCTTCAGGTGTGTTGCAACGATTGTTCGTTCATTTAAACATCTTTGTTAAACAATCCAACATAAATTATACTTCAAATGTGTAACTCAGATAAGTATTTTCTTAACAAATGGCTGTAATTAAAATGCAATTATTAAAAAGCAGTATATGAAATTCAATAAGCATGTTTTTAATGTATTTCCTTTGTCAAACCAGCCTGATATAGACGAAGTAAAGATACAATGTGTTTGACGATATCTTTAATCATAAAAGTATTAGGTATATCATCGCTTATATGAAGAATGACATTGACCTTTGACTCAACCACGGGAAGGAATGTAATGAAATCCACGTTGGTACGGTTTAATGCGAACATCAAGAAAGAATATGACAACCAATCTTTACAAACAGTATGATACAGGTAGTAATGCATTAGGCATTTAAACCTGTCGGATCATGACCTTGTTGGGCATTTGCTTATTAACATTTGGGATGACAGCAGTGTAAGAGTGAGGCTTGGTGCAGCCTGGAACCTGGCTAACACTCCCCCACACCCTCCAACGACATTATTGTTTGCGGAACAAAGCTGCAACAATGTTATATGTGTGGCGTTGCATTCTGTGTTTCTAGAGTACTAATCCGTGCTAGTGTTACTCATTTTGAATGCATGTTTTTGGTTCATTACGTTCTGAAAGCGTCTCCGTGGCCGAATGGTTAACGACGTTGCGTTGTAAACCTTCGCCTCTCACCGCTGCGGGTTCGAATCCCACTGGGAAGTGTGGATTTTACGGATGCCTGAAGGTGTTCAGTACTGGTTCTACCCAGGAAAAGTGGATGGTCTGCCTCCACCACAGAAAATAAACGACCGTCATATATAACCTTACACGTGTTGAAAATGACGTAAAACACAATACAAACAAACAACAAATAATTATGTTCTATGAAAGCTACATTTCCTTTTTTTTTTTGTATCTACTTCTATATGATAAATTAGAGTTACTATATATTACTCTTAGACACAGATTCAGACACAGGATAATAATATTGTCATAAAGTCAACAAAATATATAAGCACATCTTTAGCTGTAATAACTTCAATCTTGATTAGTTAAACATGTTCAGATCTTTTGTAATTTCATCCTCGTATATCAGTTATGTTAAGATTGCTCTCATAGACAACATACGTAATATACATGAAAATGTATGTATGTATGTATGTATGTATGTATGTATGTATATATAGTGACGTACGTATGTAAAAGTTAAATACAATCTATGTTCTGTTAAATACAATATATGTTCTGTTATGTTCTGTGATGTTCTGTTCTATCACGCAAATAATTAACAACAATTCTAGTACGCTCGCACTATATAGCCTAGTTTAAAATATCTCGTTATATTGAACGATAAATCACTGTAATTTTTTGCAACGTTAGGAGAATAAGCATTGCGCATTGCGGATTGCGCATTGTAACGTATGCAACGTTAGGAGAGTAAGCAAAGCAATGCGAAAGATTTCAGATGTGTGCGTTATTTTCACATTTTTAGGGGTATTAGAATAGAAATAGAACATCGTTTACGGCGAATTATCTATAATATATCACGGTTTGTCGTTTCAATTGTAAACAATAATTTCTACAGGCTCGTGAAATTATTGATTACAATTGAACTCCAAACCGTGATATATTAAACAATAATTCACAGTAAACGATGTTCTATTTCTTAATTCTAGTACACCCGCACTATATAGCCTAGTTTAAAATATCTCGTTATATTGAACGATAAATCACTGTAATTTTTGCAACGTTAGGAGAATAAGCATTGCGCATTGCGCATTACGCATTGTAACGTATGCAACGTTAGAGAGTAAGCAAAGCAATGCGAAAGATTTCAGATGTGTGCGTTATTTTCACATTTTAGGGGAATTAGAATAGAAATAGAACATCGTTTACGGTGAATTATCTATAATATATCACGTTTGTCGTTCAATTGTAAACAATAATTTCACTCGCCCCTTCGGGATATATTAAACGATAATTCACAGTAAACGATGTTCTATTTCTTAAATAAGTCAATTGTATTGTAAAATAAATACATTTGAATATTTAAATATAGATCTATAGATATCAAATGTCATTGGCCTACCTAATTTACGTTGTTAATTTTTAGGGTTATACAGCTTAGGTAAACACAAATTTAGTCACATCGATAGACAGGAAGATACACGGATCTGTAATATTAATGATATCCACTGATTTAATCTTTAAAGCGCGTATATTAATTGCTTGTGTATGAGTTAATTAAGCGATATCGATATAATTATCTACAAATATCGGGTAGTTCTAATTTTAAAATACAAACAGTCTGCATAAAAGTATTTAAAAAATGCGGTGTTAAGCCGCAGGAATATACACACGCTACGTTGCTATTAAATAAGACATGGTCTGATCGTTAATAATTGTTAATAACTTTTTATTTTTTATAAAAACAACAGGAATACACAAAAGTTTACCATTACACACGAATAAATTCATGACTCAAAATAACAAAATAGATAAAGCGAAAATTATCTAATATAAGTAAAAGGATGAATGAATGGTGTTTTTACGGCACTTCGACACATAAATAGATCATAATGTGTGCGAAAACCTATAAAAAATGAAATGGTCAATGCTAAAATGTACAGGTAAAACTAATTAGAAATAAGGGATGATATGGCAATAAAATCAACTATGTTATGAAGGTAAACAAATGCCCGTCAACGGGCGAGTGTTAACATGTAAATGCAAATACTATGTAAAATACTATGTAAAAAAGTAAAACAGAATACATAATGTAATATGAAAGGTGTAAAAACACAAGTATACTATAGTAGACAAGGCAAAATGGTCAACAGTGCTACAAAAGCCTAATAACATTTATGTGTTTTCTTTTCCCATTAATCCTATAAAAAAAACTACTGAAGATATAAGGAAGGGGCGTCTATAATCTGACAATATCTGGCAATACTTGTATAAGAATCAAAGTCGCAGTAAAGCAAAACGTATACAGGAAATTAAGTGAGATCTGGTTACTTAATGGTACAAATAAAGTTGTATTCGGACTTCTTATAGTGAGGTAAAGCTTGTAGAGATAAACTGTTCGATTTTAGTAGGGTGTGGATATCTGTGGGTAGGGCATTCCCACGTACTATTGTTGTGATACATAAAAATGCATCACTATTATTTATAAGTAAGCCTATCTAACGTTATTTCATTACATGAAACCTAACGTGAACCTACTAATATGCATTCTTTTCTTATTTATGGGCTGATCAAACGTAAACTGTCGTTTTTTAATTCATTACGTGGTCCCGCCTTAATGAAAGCTTATATAAGCAGGATTTTTTATACCGGATATTTGGACAATAAACAGGTTTTAAAAAAATGAAAAATGCGATAACTTGTTTAAATTTACCTATTTAACGTTTTAATTTTACAATATGCAAACATTTTAAGCCGAAATTAAGGTTTTATTTTATACCCCAGCCCACCCTGTTTTCACTTATTGGAGAAGGGTTTGGGTGGGGTATGACAGTTATTACTTAGACTACGTAATGTAGTGAAGGCCTAAGTTGGAATTATAAGGATTAAATTAGATTTACGGAGTTTATGCAATAGTCATACATTCATAACTCCATCAATAATCCTATAGTAAAATCAATATTCCTGGTATAGCAGGAAATTAAAATAGTATTAGAAAACTAACAGACATACATAAAAGTGGATCTCTTGACACAGTGAACACAAACAAGAAAGAAACGTAGCAGACTAGGTTTTATTAAGAAGTAATATAAGGTGCAACACCTCTCACGCCCCCAAGCACCGGCTTCCGCGCTGCCAAAATGACTACTCAATGAATACCAAAGTAACAGTTCTGATTAGGTAAACAGTGAATGTTTCAGTGTACATGCATAGTAAATAAGGGCAAATAACTAAACTACAACATATCATCTTCGGGATGGCTCAAATTTCTGTACTATTGACTTTTTAAATGTTGAGTTCTGCTCAACCCGGGGCTAGAGGGCGTGAGCGGTAGCAATCACGTTTCACTACCCTTCGTGGGCAGTCTCAATCAAACCGAGACCGCAAATTGTTTTGTATTTGTTCGACGATTTCCAAATTTCTCTTTTCAAACTTGTTAACTAGTATATTTGTGACAATTTAAGTCAATGGACTGTTATAACACGTGTGTATATCTGAAAGGCAGCTGCCTGTACAACATTGTGCCGATTGTTTCTTTCTTTACAAATCTGTTTGAGGTTAAAGAAGCAAAAACACTTGATTTAAACGCATATTTTATTATTAAAACTTCCTCGACAAAGTTGCAACCATGTGTTCAATCATGAGTATGTTTACAGTATTAAAGCTGTACAATTTTCAGAGTTTCAACAAAATGATTAGGACTCCAAAACGATTGAAATGCCATAAAAGAAAATCAGGGGAAGCATGACTCCGGACTCCACAGATCCTTAGAGGCTTCGCCGCTCAACCTGTCACTTCGCCTGCCAATACATACATCAATTATATACTAGCCTGACCTGTGCTTTTATTATATTATTGTAAATACAAACATAAATATTATGACTAAATCGAATATTCCAGTACATTCTTCCTCAAAGCCAGATCACGTATACTTCACCTTAACAACAAGCGTTGAAGAAAGTGTTTTGTTGACACTGGAATTAACTTGTATGTATTTAACCGTAACTATTGATACAATACGACGATTCATCGCCTGATTAAGGAAATACTATACGCTAAAAGCGACTTAGAGACCCTATACAGCATTATCCTACATACACACGCACGGCACATTGTCACTAGTTATACTTACCTTGATTTTTATAAAAAATAAAAAATATACATATATTATATATACATATTATATAAAAATCACAACTCTTTGTGATTCGAGATGATTCAAGGATTTTGAACTTAAGTACAACTTTTAATTGATACCAATACACAATACCCAATGCAGTGTACAACATTTTTGGAATTATAATAAAAGGGTCTAACTTTTGCAATTGAAATTGTATATTACTGATTGCAAGGTGGTTTCTTAAAATCACTCGTATTTTGTCTATGAAGCTTTACGATCATATGAATTTCTTCTATGACGCGTTACGATCATCTGTATTTTGTCTGTGAATCGTTGCGACCATCTGTATTTTGTCTACGACGCGTTACGATCATCTGTATTTTGTCTATGACGCGTTTCGATCATTTGAATTGTCTACGACGCGTTACGATCATCTGTAGCGTTACGGCCATCTGTATTGTATCTATGACGCGTTACGATCATCTGAAGTTTGTCTATGACGCGTTACGATCATATGAAGTTTGTGTATGACGCGTAACGATCATCTGAATTGTGTGTATGGCGCGTAACGATCATCTGAATTTTGTGAATGACGCGTACTGATCTGTTATTTGCCTATGACGCGTTACGATGATCTGTTGTTGTCTATGACACTTAACGATCATCCGTATTATGTCTATGACGCGTTATGATAATATGTTGTTGCCGACGACCCGTTACGATCGTATGTGTTTTGTCAATGACGCGTTACGGTCATTTGTATTTTGTTTATGATGCGAACTACGGTCATCTTTATTTTATTTATGACGCGTTACGGTCATCTGTATTTTATCTATGATGTGTTACGGTCATTTGTATTGTGTCCCTGACACGTTACGATCGCCTGTATCTGTCGATGACGCGTTACGATCATTTGTTGTTGTCGTCGACGCGTTACGGTCATTTGTATTTTGTCTATAATGCGAACTTTTGTCTATGATGCTACCTACGGTCATCTTATTTTATTTATGACGTGTTACGATCATTAAGTACATCAACCTAATATTGTCTCGTGTAAGTAACCATAGACACATCGCAGCTCTCTTTGCATCTTGAATACGTTATTAATGTATATTAAATTATGCAACCACTAATTATTTTCCCACAGACACCTATGTTAAAGTGTCACATATTAATGATTTGCTGCAACTTCAACTCAAGTATGGATAATGCAGCAGTGTAATTTTCATATAGAAAAACTTGAAAAATCACCAGAAAAGGTGGGGTCACAAGACATATAAGAAAGTTCTTGTTTATTTACTAAACAGGTCAATGGTACAGCTGTTTTCAGTGATGGGTTGCTCACAAAGTGTAAGCATAGAGTCGAACTTTCGAAAATGTTCTTCAGTGATCCAGTAAAACCTATTAATACGCTTCTTATACATAAACCACAAAAGCGAACAGAAATGGGCAGTTTCCCCCTTCTTATAAGGCCCATTTCCATCAAAAAAGGAGGCATTACCTTTTTATTTCGACACCTCGGAGGTTAACATATAATTAATGGTGGTAAACCTTAATTAAAAAAGTACATACCTAAGATGAAACACTTTCCTGGGGATAGGCAGGCCCTTTTCTGTCATTGTTAATCCTCAGTAATGAAAGCCTTTAGGGCACGTGACCAGTATAACTTATGAATATCTAATTAATCATTTTATCGTCAAACAACACACTTAAAGTTTGAAAAAACACATATTTCAGAGATTAAATATGTGAGCGTTTGTGTTAAGTAATAATACGTTTTTAACATAAATAAAGCTTATCAGTCATTCCGGTCAAACTAAAACACGTTTAACTCGTTTAAATAGTTTTCAATAACGTATTTTTTCCATACAGAATATATGTTTTATAATTCAATTGTTTACTCCTTTCAAAACTTGATGTTTTGTCAGGTAATTCATGTCAATGAAATACGCTAAAAAAAACATATTTTTTTTAATTTTAAAATCAACCCCGTGTCAACAAATATAAATATGACAGGGCCATAATATCAAAATAGTATTATAAAGTTATATACCTTGTCATACTTGGTAATCGGTTACAAACGATTAACAGTCATTATCTTTATATTTTATCTTATATTAATGATATTTGATATGTTTCTGTACATATTTATACGTGTGTATTTGACTTATTATTTAAATTGTTTGTATGCGTTTCTATTCTCTGAGAAATAAGATACAAACATAGTATTGGTTAAATTTAAATATAATATTTGTTTTCCCAAAGTACCGGTGCTTATATTTCTTTCTTTTTTTATTGCACATGTAGTTGGACGGGGATAACCACGCCATTGCACACCTTGCAATCACACTATTTATTCGACTTTACGTCATTGTCTGTTTAAACATTAAGCATACCTAATATTAAACCGTGTGTGAGTGGGTGGGTCGCACCCTGCATTCACATTACGTAAATAAGGTACAACGAGTGTTGAAGAGGAGAATTTGGTACTATTCAAATAACGTATAATAGTAAAATATAATTGTTTAATTAAAGGCATATACTATAGGTGCAGGTCCATTTGAGCTCGCTCATATTCAGAAATTAAAAAAAAGTGACAGTGTCACAGTATAAAAACAGTGGTGACATGGTAGCTTTTAATTAAATGCCAATTCAAATTTTCTGTTTAGTTGTAGCATGGTCACTGAAATTCCCTTTGTATTTGCACATGTGTAAATCGTTTAACTGAAAATAACACCTGTCAGAATAAATGGTGTACTCTAACTACCGGTTATTGGAAGTTAAAGTATGGCAGACAGACATACATGGAGTTGGTTGGTTAAAATCAACCAACTCCATGATACCATACTTTATCTATTACACACTTTGAAGTAACATAGATAAGGAAAATATAGTACCATTATAACTCAAACTGTTTAAGTCGGAGGCAATCAATTCTGAATAAATCATTTTTTGGAAAACACAATATTTTTTTCTGTTTTGACAAATTTTAGGGTAGCACGGTCGGTTATCCTAAAAATAAAAAAATAAAAAATAAATACTAGCTTTTTAACGAAACCATGAAGACAATAAAGCACATTTACTTACCTGACTTGGTTGCGGTGACTAGAATCCAATAACGAAGATAAAGAAATACGGTCTATGTTGGGTCTTGTTTTTTCATATCTTAACATAATTTTATAGATGGTATAGTTTATGTATTAAACGCAATCCAAATCAAACAAAAGGTTTTCACAAGCAGTTGGAGAAAATATAGCAGCAGAAGAAAAAAATTACACTCACAAAATACCAACTGTCTATAATTTAAAAGTTTCTATAATCAAGGTCTGTCTCAGGGCGCAAATATAACTTTCCTTACATCAACGATACCAAACACTTAGATGTTTTGAAAGGAACGCACTGTTTTGAAATAAAGTGAAATATTCGAATCTATCAACACGATTTAAATCTGTATCTAAACATGACCATGTTTGAAAAGAAATGTTACAAAACATTCGCTTGAATTTGATAATATCAAACAACAACACGACCAACCAGGTATGGAAACCTTACAATCCCAAATCCCATTTTTATAAACTTAATTAAGCGAATATATATAATTTTATTATAGTTATCGTTTAATTATTCTGACAACTTTAAACGCACATGTGACAACTTTTAATGAAGTTAATTGCCAGACAAGTAGGTTTGAAGTCGTCCCGTCCACAAATCAGGAGTGTTATTAATTACTGGTCCTTTTGGGATCATCAAGCACAGTCTGTGTAGCTTTAAAGTTAAAATACCGCTTAAGCCAGTGCTAGGGGACGTGCGAGGTGTTGCATATTATATTCCCTCTCATGAACAGGCTCAATAAAACCGAGTCTGCTACTTTTCTCTATTGTTTGTATTTGTTGCTTCCAAGGGATCAATCAGTATTATATGAAACTTAAAAATAACAAAAAACAATATGTTGATAATGGAGTCAATTGAGTATACCAAATGAAAGTTAATGTAAGTCAATGATTTGATTATTTAAATTTGACAATAAACAAAAAAAATCTGACCCGTCTCATGAAAGCTGGTAGGCAGATATTAATAATTCAAATAAAAATCAGACACAATTTATTTAAAACGGCTCTGAAAAACTTGAAAAAAACTGAAAGAATTATGAAAATGCCATGAAAAATAAAGGAGATATCAAATATAAAAGACATTTTGTCAATATGCCATATATCTTAAAAAGGCGCGATAACGTCATCGTTCCAAGATGGCCGCCTTCATTTATGCTTTTCAAATTTTCAATAGGTCATATCTCCTTTATTTTTCATGGTATTTTGATAATTCTTTTAGCTTTTTTCAAGTTTTTCAGAGCCCTTTAAATAAATTGTGTTTGAAAATAGTGCATCAACCTCTTTAAAATGACAATAGCACAAGCGTTTATTATATACCTATTATATGGTACGAAAAGTACAAGAGACTTATATAAAACCTTTCATATAAGTATCATAATGAGATTCATATAAAAGTTGAAAAATATTTTTTTCATAAGAATATGAAAATGTGTACGTTTTAAAAATGATTCTTTTATGAATTCATCTCATATGAAAATTATATCATATGATGTTTTTATTTTAGAATTATGTGTGACTCCTTTTATATAAATATGATTGGATTCTCATATGATTATCAAATTCCAAATCGGCAAATTTGCCTTTGTATTAGCATGGAAAAACAGGTTTCGAATGACGCTCAGTAAAACATAGAAGCAGAAAGTGGAAAATATGAAAACATACCAAGAGATGAAAGGATTTGACGATTTTTTTTTTTTAAATTTTACGGAAGTTAATTATCATCTCCAACTTGTTATTTCCCTTTTACCGAGTAAATACAACTAATAAATAAAAGTCAACAATGTTATTGGCCATGGCTCACATTTTAATAAACTCAATATGCGTGTGGCATCAACTTCAAAATACTGTCCATATATTTCAATGTGTCTGCGTGCGTGATTTTACTTCAAAACACACACATTTGAATTATCTGCTTATATGTCTGCAGCTTCAAAACTAGCACAAGTATATCCCAGAAAGGGTACAATCCCCCCAATTTCAATTTGTTTGGTCATGTACATTAAAGGTCTTCATCATCATCCCTGTGTTGGTTCATGTGGAAAAAAAATAAACGTGGCTCCAGCGATAAATGGAGTGCGTTAACAACAGGAAATGTAGCGTTGAAGGACCACAGTCAACCCAAAACACGCACAGAAAAAACAACAGTAATTGCACAGATGAATAAAAGGCAAGATATGAAATTACAAACAAAATAGTTGACAATAAGGCTACCGCCTTGGAACGTTCAGTGGCAAAAAGGTTTAAACTAGGTTCCAGTGTGCACAAAACCGCACTCTTACCCTATTGTCATCCCAATAAAATGGGATAGTGTCAATAAAGACATCCCGCCAGGTTATATTCTCCAAAAACACGGCAGCATAGTAAAACACATAAATGAAAATGTATATATGAAAAAAAAAGAACTATTGCTGCAGCTGCACTTTTGAAAATCGGTTGAGAAATAAATATTTTTTACAGCCCATATGAGTTTTTGATAGGGCTTTCCTTGCTGGTGGGACAGCAGAAAATAAAAAATAAAAAAATAACTACAGTAATCCTTCATATTTTGCTATAAAACATTCAGGGTGTCTTAATTTACTAATATCCAACATTTAAAACCATTTTGGGATAAAAACTTAGATTTTTTTTTTCTTCAAATCTTTCATGCAGCAAAATTAAAAATGACCCATCAAAAACAGCTTTCGCACATGCAATTTTTATTTCTCAACCGATTTTGAAAAATAAGGTATTTTTTATTTACCACTAAAAGTGTCTATTTCACCGATATAAAACTTACTTAGGTACGAGATGTATTTTGTCTGATAAGTTCAAAACCCTTTGGATGAAACAACCGCCCCAAACAATAGGACTATCTTTAGTAGTCAATACGTATATAGATAATGCACACTATTATAAAAACGTTTCATGCCATTCCTGTAGAAATACCTTCGCATGCATACGTGATCCCTACCCAGGCTTTCCTACTGACCGATTTTGATTTGGAAACAAAACAAAACATTAATTGATATATACAATCTCTTCCATCTGAATGGAAATTATCTACGAATTCCTGAAACCAAGGACAAATGCGTCATACGATATGCATGTTTACCAGTTATTTCATTCATACACCAAGTATTAAAGATATCACCTCGGGTTATCAATCCAGTATCATTTTGACTTTATATAATTTGACAAAAGGTAAAAACTTCAGGAGTTTTAAAGTTTTCAAATTTTCTACTTTTCTTTGTTATTTTACCATAGGTGTTATCATATTATTGGTTATCATATTATTGGTGCACTATAATCAACGTGTGAAACCATTTGATTTTGACTATTCTAATATTTGCCAATACATTATGTAAAAGTAGTAATAATAGTTTAAAACGAAATGTCAAGAATGCCGTAATTGCGTAAACTTTAATAACGCTACCGCAGTTGAAATTGTCATGAAATGATCACTATAGGTAGGAAAGCACCAATTACATCCCACACAGACATCAATGTTAGAATTTCACATATTTATGATTGATACAACTTCAACTCAAGTATGGATAATGCAAGAGTTAAATTGTCATATAGAAAAATGGTTTTCCTCTTGAAAAATCACCAGAAAAGGTGGGGTCACAAGACATGCAAGAAAGTTCTTGTTCGTTTACTAAACATGTCAAGGGTACAGCTGTTTTCTACGAATACACTAATTTTCATAGAGAAAATGGCTTTCCTCTTGAAAAATCACCAGAAAAATGAAGGGTTATCCTAGGAGCTCACAAAGTATTTGCAGAGATTTGAGAGTTGAAACCTGCTCATCAATAATTCATTAAAGGGACATACGGCAATCTTTATTCTTTAAAAGCTCAAGGCGTCCCCTTAGTTTGCATTTATTCAATCATTAATATTAATTATAAGAATAGTATTAAGCAATTTATATTTGCATATTATTGCTTTTTGATATTAATGCACCAATAATATATTAAAACTTATAGCATAATAAGACGAAATAATGAATACTTAAAATTTGATTTATTTAAATGTAACCAAGGTAAAAAAAAATGATACTGGTTATATAAATCGAGACACCCATTTCAAACACTTCAATATTGCCGTGTGTCCCTTTAAAACGCATGAATACACCTCTACTACATGCGACAACAAAATCGAATAGAAATGGGTCATCTCCGACACTTATAATGCACCTTTCCAACCACCAAAAATGAGGGGTTACTTTTTATACGACTACACCTCGGAGGTTTTTATACAATTGGTAAATATAAGCAGTGATACGTTCTGTGACAGCCATTTATGTTGAGTTGAAATAGTAGACTATAATCTAGAGAATAGGTGTATGCTCATAACAGCATTTTGCCGTTTAGGTGTTATAATTGGCTAGTGAAGAATAGATGTATACCTCAGACGATAGTAGGGTCAACATTTCAATTTGTCTTACACATTAACATTAATTTTCATACGAGTGTATCAGAAAATGTCAATAAAAACAGGCTTTTAACCTATAAAGTATATCATTTACATCTTTAATACAGATTGGAATTTTCCGGTATGGTTTTAACAACAGACGCCTGGCTACCATATAATAACAGTCCGTTAGGTCAACACAGTTTAGGTTAACATGAATTGAATTGAATTGGGGTTTTACGGCGCACCAACACAATAAATGGTATGGGATAAATAGGGATGGACATGCCTGGCTCATCCTCCATTTACATCTAGATAAAATATGGAGAATGGGCCTAAAACCTTCTAACCGGCAGAACTGCACAGTTGCTGCAAATTATATCGTAGACTCCATTTACGATGGAGACACGTTTCCACATTTGCATATGTTGTGTCTTGAATGAGCATGATAAAAAAATGACAAAATGAACATGAAGGGGGTGGTCCTACCCATCAGCCTCTAGCGGGATTTGCAGTGGTTGTATTCTACCCCGGCAACCACACGGGGAAGGTTAACATGAGCGCTCCTACCACTACCCTTTATATCATAAACGTCCAGCGATGAAAACTCTACTATTATAGTACCGTTTTTTAAAAGTGTTTTTGGTGTTTTAGATTTAGTTCTCTCGTTTATTTAAAAAGTAGATATAACAAGAAATATCACTGTAAGTGACAAATGCCGAAGTGACGAAGTGACCTTTGACCTCTAAGTATGACCTTTACCTTGGAGCCACGGACCTGGATTTTGTACGCGACACGTCGTTTGGTTGTGGTGAGCACTTGTGCCACGTTATTTGAAAATCCGTCGAGGCATGCAAAAGTTATTGACCGGACACGATTTGACCTTTGACCTCTAAGTGTGACCTTGTCATTTGGGCCAAAGACCAGGATTTTGTGCGCGACACATCGTCTTGTTGTGGTGAGCACTTGTACCAAGTTATTTGAAAATCCGTCCATGAATGCTAGAGTTATTGACCGGACACGATTTGACTTTTGACCTCCAAGTGTGACCTTGACCTTGAAGACCTGGGTTTTGCGCGCGACACATCGTCTTGTTATGGTGATCACATTTGCCAAGTTATTTAAAAATCCCTGCAGGGGTTGTGACGTTACGGCCCGGACACGAAATTGCGTACCTGTTTTTGACCTATGAACTGTAAGTGTGACTTTGACCTTTGAGGTACGGACCTGGGTTTTGCGCGCGACACATCGTCTTGTGATGGTGATTATTTGTGCCAAGTTATTTAAAAATCCCTGCAGGGGTTGTGGCGTTACGGTCCGGACAGGAAAATGCGTACCTGTTTTTGACCTATTAACTGCAAGTGTGACCTTGACCTTTGAGGTACGGACTTGGGTTTTGTACGCGACACATCGTCTTGTTATGGTGATCACTTGTGCCAAGTTATTTAAAAATCCCTGCAGGGGTTGTGATGTTACGGTCCGGACACGCAATTGCATACCTGTTTTTGACCTATGAAATGCAAGTGTGACCTAGACCTTTGAGGTACGGGCCTGGGTTTTACGCGCGACACATCGTCTTGTTATGGTGATCACTTGTGCCAAGTTATTTAAAAATCCCTGCAGGGGTTGTGACGTTACGGTCCGGACACGAACTGCGGACTGACGAACGGACGGACATTTTGACATATGAACTGCATGTGTGACCTTGACCTTTGAGGGACGGACCTTGGTTTTGCGCGCGACACATCGTCCTGTTATGGTGATCACTTGTGCCAAGTTATTCGAAAATCCGTCCATGAATGCCAGAGTTATTGACCGGACACGATTTGACTTTTGACCTCCAAGTGTGATCTTGACCTTGAATACCTGGGTTTTGCGCGCGACACATCGTCTTGTTGTGGTGAGCACTTGTGCCAAGTTATTTGAAAATCCGTCCATGAATGCCAGAGTTATTGACCGGACACGATTTGACTTTTGACCTCCAAGTGTGGCCTTGACCTTGAAGACCTGGGTTTTGCGCGTGACACATCGTCTTGTTATGGTGATCACATGTGCCAAGTTATTTAAAAATCCCTGCAGGGGTTGTGACGTTACGGTCCGGACACGAAATTGCGTACCTGTTCTTGACCTATGAACTGTAAGTGTGACCTTGACCTTTGAGGTACGGACCTGGGTTTTGCGCGCGACACATCGTCTTGTTATGGTGAGTACTTGTGCCAAGTTATTTAAAAATCCCTGCAGGGGTTGTGACGTTACGGTCCGGACAGTAAAATGCGTACCTGTTTTTGACCTATTAACTGCAAGTGTGACCTTGAACTTTGAGGTACGGACCTGGGTTTTGTACGCGACACATCGTCTTGTTATGGTGATCACTTGTGCCAAGTTATTTAAAAATCCCTGCAGGGATTGTGACGTTACGGTCCGGACACGCAATTGCATACCTGTAGTTGACCTATGAACTGAAAGTGTGACCTTGACCTTTGAGGTACGGGCCTGGGTTTTACGCGCGACACATCGTCTTGTTATGGTGATCACTTGTGCCAAGTTATTTAAAAATCCCTGCAGGGGTTGTGACGTTACGGTCCGGACACGAACTGCGGACTGACGAACGGACGGAAATTTTGACATATGAACTGCATGTGTGACCTTGACCTTTGAGGTTCGGACCTGGGTTTTGCGCGCGACACATCGTCTTGTTATGGTGATCACTTGTGCCAAGTTATTTAAAAATCCCTGCAGAGGTTGTGACGTTACGGTCCGGACACGAACTGCGGACTGACGGACGGACTGACAGACATATAATGCGATTACTATAAAAATCGGACAGGAAAAGTAGCATTTAAGGATGACTGTCAACCGCAAACACTCACAGAAACAAAGAACAGCTTTAAAGATGATTAAAGGCCAAATAAGACATCACAAACACAAAAGGGTTGACAATAAGGCTACCGCCTTGGAACGGTAAATGGCAAAAAAGGCCGCTGGGAGTTTAAACCAGGTTCAAAGGTGCATCAAACCTCATTCACTATTACCCTACTGTCATCCCAAAAAACGCGACAGTGTAAATAAAGATAAGTCTCATCATGTGTACAACATTCTATTCAATTACTGGATTATATGAAACTCATATTACATATAATATATATATATATATATATATACCATTTACTGAATTCACAGTATCCTAGTGATCCGGCACCTTTCATAGTGTGTGTATGGTTGAATCCTTGAATGTGATCCCACTCATATAAGCTATTAGTGTATGTGTATATGTTAATTGTGCCTCCAGACGAGTGGGTTATGATGTAGAGATACAGTATATCAGCGTGTGTTGCAGCTATCCTTTTTAGAAAGTGAATGCATACGTTTGATTTCTGTGCTTATTCATAGCTAGGCGGAGGCGTCCGTGGCCGAGTGGTTGGAGTCTCCGACTTGCAATCATTTGCCCCTCACCGCTGTAGGTTCGATCCCTCAGGGGCCTAGGAATCTTTATGTGAGGAAGCTATCCAGCTGGCTTGCGGAACCTCGGTGGTTCTACCCAGATGCCCGCCCGTGCACGAAAATTGCCTGGAGGGGCACCTGGGGTCTTCCTCCACCAATGGAAGCTGGAAAGTCGCCGTATGACCTTAGCTGTTGGTGCGACTATAAAATCCAATTCAATTCATAGCTAGGCGCATTCACAAATAACTAAAAGATGTTTAACACACTGACATGTCAGCATCTGATGTTAATCTTGATATGTACGCCCTTACGAACGGACATACTACACAATATAAGACTAAATAAAATAACTAACATAAAAACTTTGGTGTCACCAGGCCGAGATCGAAACCACGAACGGTGAACGTTCTACCACTAGGCGATCGCCGCGGTTTAGGAGATGTAGTTTTAATGTTCGTATTTCTTGTAAAAGTATTTTATTCAATTATATTTGTTTTTCGGTTACATCTTTCAATCTGAGTTTAAAAGAAAATAAGTCTGTAGTTTATTTATCTACATTTCTTTTACGCGGGACGTATTAAGCCAGCAATTGCAGTCAGAATTAATTACCGAAAATATACCTCTTTTATAGAAATCTAAAATCGGTTACGGTAACGAGCTTGTTATTTTGGTCTCTTGTGTATTTTTGGCAAAATGGTTGTCGCTACTAAGCAAGCATTTCCCTTTTGAAACCCGCCAAGGACAAATGCTTTTCTTTGCATATAATGTACCTGTCGTTAGATTAGAGCATTTATTTATTATCCCGTGAAAGCAATAACACTATTATATAATAGAATGCCGATATCTTGAAACAGAGTATCATGGTGCATGCGCTGTCAACACAATGAACATTATTTTTCAAATTAAATAGTAATAAGAAGAAAGTAGACAAGTCTAACTTTGCACATTGTAATACGTTTGCATACTCAATACATTCATACCGTAATATCGTTTGAAAATATATACTGAAAGGAAAAAGAAACGCAGGGTGCGTATTTCCGCTATATATTGCATATACTGCACACTTAATTCCATATATATACCAAGGAAATCCCAAGATGTTTTGTAAAAAAAAAAAAGTGCAGTTAGTTAGAGAAAGGACACAACTGTGATGTTGTAGACGTTTTAATCACAGTACACGTTGTAACAAGAAATTCATAAATGCTGAAGTTCCTCTGAAAAATTGAGCCAGTTCAGTACTGTATTTAATGTTAAGTGATTGCAACATTTAAAGCCTAAGTTTGCTCACCTGCTTGAGCCAAATGCGCATTCTGACGATAATGAAACTTTAAAGGGGTAACCATTGGTGTGTTCAGTGCTGTTTAAACCTTTTTTCTAAAAGGACAGGCCTAATGTCGCCCTGTACCATTCGATTAGCAGTAGCATATTAAACATACAATATATAGCGGAAATACGCACCCTGCGTTTCTTTTTCCTTTCAGTATAGTTTAGAAAATTAGTTTTGAGGATTTTGGCGAAAGAAGATGTCTATCATCACAAAGCTATAGGTATGAAGCCAACAATTACTTTCCCCACAGACACCAAATTTAAAATGTCACATATAAGTGATTTGCTGCAACTTCAACTCAAGTATGGCTAATGCAGCAGTGTAATTTTCAAATAGAAAAATAGCTTTGAACTTGAAAAAATCACCACAAAAGGTGGGGTCACAAGACATGTAAGAAAGTTCTTATTCGTTTACTAAACAGGTCACGGGTACAGCTTTTTTATTGATAGTTGCTCAAAAGATGTATGCATAGAATCGAAAATTGGAAATTGTTCATTAACAATACATTAAAACCTACGTATACACGTCTTATGCACATATTAGTGCCCCTTTCAAACATAACAAGAGAGAGTACGTTTTATAATGGAAAGTACATTCGAAGTTTGTATGCAAGTGGTGTTGGTAAGCCTATATTGGTGCCACATTTAAACAATCACTGTTGCTGGCATTGATATTGTACCTTTGCATGTTCAGTAATTTGACGTAAAATCAATTGATTATATTCGATCAAGCTCATGTCTTGTTCAGTTAATGCTAAGGGTATTGAGTATAAAGCCGGAAGCCGCGAGTATCCCGTGTAGGAAGCTGGAATTCTTCGAGTATAAAGCCTAGCAATCTGCCCTAGTGTGGGAAATTGGGCATTTCCTAATGCACGATTTTGACTAGTTGGACATTTCCCAATGCACTAGTTTGGAAAGCTGGACATTTACTAATGCACGAGTTTGGAAAGCCGGACATTTCCTACTGCACTAGTTTGAGAAGTTGGACATTTCCTAATGCACTAGTTTGGAAAGCCGGACATTTCCTATTGCACTAGTTTGGAAAGCTGGACATTTCCTAATGCACTAGTTTGGCAAGATGGACATTTCCTAATGCTCTAGTTTGGAAAGCCGGACATTTCCTAATTGATTGGGAAGTTGAATATTTCCTAATGCACTAGTTTGGAAATTTGGACTACCTCGAGTAGACACCGGAATTAAAAATACAGCGAATATAATCCGAGATAGAGTTATCCATTAAAAAAACGGAATACACATAGAGAACAGAGAAGCCGGAATAAGCCAGATCAAGAAAGAGCGAACATAATGCTATATATCAGCCTGCAATATAACGATTAGAGTCTTACCTGGAAATAATCAGACACAGTACAACAAAATGAAAAATAAAAACAAGTTTGATATGGTCAGTTCATAAGTGGCAATTAATTGTCCAACTCTCCTAACGCTTTCCATATATACGGTCTTTATTCCGGATAAAATGTACCTGATATGGACAAAGTTGTCAAAATGGTCTTCTATTTATCAACACTAATTAAGAACTTTCTAACTGATGTTGGATAACATGTATGTATGTAGTAGTGAGGTCAACGCTCAAGTGTATAGGGCTGCCAGTCACATTAGACTGACAACAGACTGACCCGTCTTATCAATACGCTTTATGAGGTACGTCAAATGAGTTACTGGCACCATTTTAATGAAGTCTGGTATGACCCAGTCGGAGATCTAACCCACGAATCTCGCATGGGAGGCGGACTCCCTACCACTACGCGGTTTCGGAGATGTCGCGTTACTGGTGGTCTGTTTCTATAATAGTTATTTATTCAATTATATTATGTTAAGGTTACACATATTTTAAAGTAGCTATCCCGGCAAAAACAGCCAAATTGTACAACGTATGTAAACCGTTTCTCAACTTACTGATATAACTTACATATTTTGAGAATCCAAGCTCTATAGACTAACTATAAACGACTTTAACCGGCCAGGCCAAACCCTGTAACCGGAGCATCGAATTAAGAGTTACCAATTCATAATTCATTTTACTTATATTCAGTCACGGGTATTGTAAAAACCCGTAAATAAACCTATACTTTTAAACAGCACATATACATTATTAAATGACAGGAACACCTGGATAGAGTTTTGATAAACTGTTTGTAGCGTAATTTTGCCGTTATTTGGCGGGTTAGTTTCTTTAATCTATTTTTAAAAGAAAAAACACCTTTAATTGTAAGAATTCTCATTTCTTTTACGCGGGATATATTAAAAACAGCAATATCAATTAGCAAACAATTTATTACCAAAAATAGACGTCTTTCCGTATTATTGATTGAAGTCCAAAATCAGTCCCGTTAACGAGCTTGCTATATTGGCTACTTGTTGGCAAAAATGTTGTCGCTACCAAGCAATAATTGCCGTTTTGAAATCGGCCAAGGACAAATGTTTTTATATTTGTATATAATTTACGAATACAGACCAAAGAAAAGTGTTATCAAGCGAAAGGAAAAACGGTTAATAGAATGTCGATATCGAGGCTTGATGACTTCCTAAGTATCAAATTGCACACGTCTTCAACGAAATGACTGCTATTTTTCAAATTACATGTTAAGATCTGTTAATAGCATTGAACTTTATACCTGTGTTTATATGTTCATGGTAAAATCAATGTATTATATTCATTCAAACTGATGTCCTGTTCAGGTAATGATATTGAGTAGGAAGCCGGAAATCCGCATGTAGGAAGCCGGAATAACGCGAGTATAAAGCCGGCACACCGTGGCAATCAGATCTGTCAAGTCGATGTAATCCGCATTCTTGATCTTTTATGGACTAGATAAGGATTTCGGACTTTTCCGGGTAGGGACCAGGTTAATAAGCCTGAATAGGCCTAAAGCGAATAGTAAACATGGAATAACCCGTGATGAAATTATCGAGTAGGGAAAGGAATACACCGAGAAAAAGACGGAATACACCGAGAACATGCCATGAATACATGATACTGGCAATGTTTTCTATACCAGCCCGCCAAAATACCAGCCCGCCAACCACACTCCACGCAGTGGTTACTTCCCCTTTCTGTTACAGTAACCAGTGCAAATTTATAGCTGAAATCCAGCTGAGTTTAATTTGTTAAGTCATATTAGAGCTTGCTTTGTTCATAATATAGGAAAATAGTGTGAAAACGGTATCTGGTTGCAAAAATATGCACACCGGTTACTTGTAAACAAACATGTATTCCGTTGAGAACATGATACAGAAGCTGTGCATAACTTTAATAAGGAGATTACACCCAAACTAAAACAGGTTGAATGTTTTCAACATCTTCTCAAAGATGATGTTATTGCCAATTTGCCTGTTGGTTACGACAAGAGTTTGCTGTACCAAGCTTTACCTAGTGTAACACCATTTTGCAATCACATGGCCTCAGCTAACGTCACGTGATTTGTGTGGTGGCAGGGAGTATTGGCTACATTATCACTGTGTGGAGGTTGCCAGGCAACGTCACTACCCCATATAACATTTAGAGTCTTCCTCTGAAGCAAGCAAATCAATACAACAAGATAAAACAGCAGACCCTGTGAGATTCAATCAGTTCCTAGGTGGCGATTAGTTTCCCAGCAAGCATACTGCTTGACAGCATATGCTTAACACATATGCTAAACACATGCTAAACACATATACTGTTCTGTATCCTGGACAAAATGTATTTACCTTATATGGACAAAGTTATCGAAATGGACCGTCTTCTGTTTATCAACACTAACCACGACCTTTCTAACTGGTGTTGGATAACCATACTCGGTCGCGGCTCTGTGTTCTATGAATATGTCATCGAGCCTTAAACTCTTGGTACTTGTTCCTCTTTTCGGCCGTCGTCCAATAGGAGGCACTATGCTTTGGTCTGTGAGGTTTTTAGACGGCGACGATGTTTCTTCGTATCGCCGTAGATCCAGTTTACTGTATTTCACCATGATGGTAACCTTCTGAGAAAGTTGCGAGAGCATGGAGATCAGCAGTGTTCTTTGTTACATGTGTCACATTATGGTAATAATTTTTTTTTAATTACTAAGACATTCCTAGTTCTGCTTTACTGTTTTTGACAAGAGCATCGCAATACATATTACTTAGGTCGGTTTCTCGCATCTTATTTAGCTGTCACTGATTCAACGATCGTGCACGTTTGATATCTCAACTACAAGCATAAACACCAAGGCATTCGCGTGTTGCTTTACAAAAACACATTACTCTTGCAATTAAGATGAAAAATTTCGAACTATAACACGAATTAACTGATTCACAAGAACTATTCTTAGCAATAAGTGTTATTTAAATATTCCAATCTTCTAAATCCAAATCCAAACTCTTACACCTTCTGTGAAACGAATGAACGCAGGCCATTTGGTAATTTGCTCTACATTTGGTCTAAACAATAATCAGCACCTGTGCTGACACATTCATATTTTGTATCCTTGGTGCAGTTATATATGTTTACCTTTTAACCCCTTATATATCAACCCGAATATGAAAAATTGCAATTAAGATAATATCCAAAGTTATTAATTAGTATTAAACAATTAAACGCACCATTTGTGCATTACGATAATCGTAAATCTCAACGATGTTCGCTGATTGTTCTAAAGAATTTACAACACATTGTTCTCAAATTAGTATATCTTCTACGGTTCGTTATGTCGCCTCACCTAAGAGCCTTGGTTAAGGTTATTTTGGCCAACATTGTTACAATACGGCACATTTCAATAAGTATTGCGTTATATTATTGAAAAGATCAGTAATGACAGCCAATACTATCAGTAAAACATTATGGTGGCTGATTTCTGTCAATTTCGTTCTTTCGTTGTTTTGGGTCGAAAGAACGAAAACACGTAATTGCGAAACATATATTATTATACTCGGTTGCAAATTTGTTTTTGCCATTCTATTGCCAATGTCAAGATGAAATTTGTTTTCCGATACCTTAATTCATTGACGCATGGTCAAGAGTTGAAGAGGGTAGGGTTCAAACTCATAAATCGCAAAACAGTCCAAAAGAATATGTTGCTTCATTTTTTTCAAATTTGATTGTTATTGAAAGCGCATTTTTGTCAGATTGGAACCTATCACGCAGCTTAGTGATAGTGTTTCTATGGCAATTAAATGCCCTAGCGACAGCAGCGACGCTGCCGCCTCTCGTAATCATGGCTAAAGCTTGAACCCTCTGGTTTTCGGTAAGCCGTGACATATTGAAAATACAGAAGGAAACTACAAGGACCATTTTCACGAGTTTCACGTGCAAGTCATTGAAAACTACACAAACGCTTTTCCCGTGCAAAACAACTATACTTAAAGGAAAAAGAAACGCAGGGTGCGTATTTCCGCTATATATTGCATATACTGCACACTTAATTCCATATATATTCCAAGGAAATCCCAAGATGTTTTGTAAAAAACAAAAGTGCAGTTAGTTAGAGAACGGACACAACTGTGATGTTGTAGACGTTTTAATCACAGTACACGTTGTAACAAGAAATTCATAAATGCTGAAGTTCCTCTTTGAAAAATTGAGCCAGTTCAGTACTGTATTTAATGTTAAGTGATTGCAACATATAAAGCCTGTTTGCTCACCTGCTTGAGCCAAATGCGCATTCTGACGATAAAGAAACTTTAAAGGGGTAACCATTGATGTGTTCAGTGCTGTTTAAACCTTTTTTTCTAAAAGGACAGGCCTAATGTCGCCCTGTACCATTCGATTAGCAGTAGCATATTAAACATACAATATATAGCGGAAATACGCACCCTGCGTTTCTTTTTCCTTTCAGTATATGTATTGACCGATTTATTGCCATTGGCAGATAAAGATAATGTTATATTAATATTTCTTATCAGTTATTGCATCAGTGGTTACACGTATGAGTTTGAGTAGTTTGATTTATTGTATTTATGTGTTTAATTTCGATGCTATCAGTATGCTCTTGTATTACTGTAACAATGTTGATAAGAATTAATCCCTACTGTAAACAATAAGTTATTGTATAGTGGGTAACGACTGCCAGTTCCGTTCTTTCGTTCTTTGGAAGTTCTTTCGCTTGGGATGTTGCGACTTTTCGTTACCACGCAAGTAACTATACTCGGTTGCAAAAGAAAGTGTGCACTTTTAAAATTCAAGTATTTTCTTTTATATGTATAGTACAGTGTTAATACGTTTACCTATACATATATACATGTATGTTACACATGTCCCTCCCACTATATACAATTTGGATTAAAGGGACATTTGACACTATTATTTGTACTAGATCTAATGTATTTGTATTATGTGAGCGATCATTTTTCATTGTACTATTTGAATAAATGTGTTGATTATATCTTTGTTTTAATTGTTGCTGGTTTTGCACCTTTTTCTTTACATTTTAACCCGTAACAGCATACTTTTCATGTTTATCATAAAAATGTTTTTATTATTATTATTATTAGTAGTAGTAGTAGTAGTAGTGGTGGTAGGGATTCAAAAAAGGAGGGATTACTCTTTATTATAGCAACTACATTCGACTACACCACGGAGGTTTACATGTAATTAGTGATGGTAAACCTAAACAGAAAAAAATAGTGCAGTCTCGATTTGACGGAGACTTTTCATGAACTTTTCCGTCCAGGTAGTAAAAAATGCTTGCTACCGTTCACGCCGTTGAAAAGAACTCAAAATTTAAAATGTCAATAGTACGAAAATGTGAGCATTCCCGGAGATGGTATGCATATGACGGTAACCATGTAACCTTCAATGGGATATTTATATACAATGAGGGAAACAAACATAACGAAATTTAGTTGGAAGCATTTGTGTATGTGTGTGCTCATAAACGGCCATGTCCAGTTCTTTTTTTGTTTTTTTTTCTTCTACCTTTCTCTGCTTTTCTTTATTCATACCCATACTCTTTTCGTTTTTCTTCGTTTCTGTTTTCTTGAATGTAAATCAAATAATTTGTTTTGTTCCTTAAATTGTTACCATTAGTTTGTCATTCCTTTTGTCACTTCATACATTAGTTTTATCGATTGATATACGCATATTTAACTTTCAAATTATCTTTACCATATTCAACCATTGGATAAGAACTCGTTAAGATCTTATCTTTCGTTCTGATCATTTTGTTTTTTGTGTACAAAGTTGTAGGTATTCGAAATAAAGTATGTTTAAACCATGCCTGCGTATCACAAGGAGCAGTCAAAAGATTAATTAAAAAACAGACAACATACCCTACGGGTGATTAAACAACACTCAGAACGTTTAAAGGCTGGTGTTTAACCCTTAACCCCCTACATATATATAATGGACTGTTCTTTCTTTGAATTAAGACCATTCCATTTATGTGAAAAGGGTTGTTTTGGGGGAAATGACTGATCAGCAGCCGGACATTGTAAACCCTGATCTACCTGCGAGTTACGCGCAGGCTGATCTGGGTTTACAATGGATGCAGAGGCTATTATAGTCCTGCTTAGCGGGTTAAGGGTTAAACAATGTATCCAAAGTATGGTCTAATGGTTCACCGCCAAATAGCTGAAGTGGACATGCCAATTACATTACCTCGAATTTTGTTTTGACACATCGTCTATTAATTTCATTCATCCTATTATCTCAGGCGGTTAAGGCAACACTTAAAAATATTGCTTAGTTTGCATTATCCCGACCTTATATCTTTCTAGATGTGTAGGTAGGTAGGTAGGTAGGTAGGAAGTAAATGTTTTGTCAGATTTGCTTGTGAATGCTGTTTAAATTTTGTTTATTTGAACTTAAAACACTACATGTTGTACTTGTTAAAGATGATGTTAGTACAATGGGTGTGTATCGCAATGTTGAAAATCATAACGTAGCACATAAAACTTCTATATAAACAATTCGTAAATCAAATTAATAACGATGAAGAGGAAATACTGGTGTTTTTTCATTGTCAAAAGTCTATGCAAGTTTGACCATGTAGGGGAATGAGAGGGCAATGTTTAAAAAAAACTGTTTGGAATCGGGCCGATTTCTTTTGGACCGGACGCGTTCGGGCAAAAGCACATACATTTAATTATAGCCAATGGGTGTACATCACATTATCTATGGATTATACAACAGAAACACAATAAGTGTCATCCCATTATCTCAAGTGAACTAGGAGATATGGATCGGACAAGAAAAGTGCATGATCTGTACACGTCACTGATCTTGAACATACGACCCCAAAGTGTGTGCGAGACAAATGATCTATTTTGATATATATAGACAAGTATAGACCGGACACGACCATTTTACTGTATCAAGTGCAAGTACTCCATAAGACATAGTAGATTTTGTCAAACTCGACCAAATTCAAATCAAATTTGGTGAAAATCCGGAGCCCTTAGTTTTACTAAAGCTATCTCATAAACAAGCTGAAACTGTACATTACTTAAGCTATCTCATAAACAAGCTGAAACTGTACATTATTGCACATACTCGATACATGCGCCGATTTTGCTCATGTTGACTTATCTTGACATTATTAAAACACAAGTTCAAATCAAACACAAAATTCGAAATAGACGGTACTTGAATTTATACAAAATTAAATCGGATTCTTCGAGTAACCAATACGCTGTGTACATAGTCATCCATTATCACTTTAAGTGTCATGCGCAAATAAAATAACACACGGGCAACATGCATCAATCACGAAAAGAAAAGCAATAAGCGTAAAAAAAAAAAGGATAGGCTAGCTTAAAGTAATAGAAATATCTCAATCCTAACTATTACCAACGATATATTTACTTTCTAGACCGTTGGCAAGGAGCCTGTGCATGTTATGCAAGACAGTAATATATATGGCCATAAGTCATCAGCGTCGTCAACATGAGGGCAGACTAGCACTTACCTTATATACACAAACTGATCAAAATGCACACTTCTGCACTTCTTATCAAGTATTTCAACTTTGTTAACTCCTTCCGGAAACAAGTCACTTCCTTGTTCACTTTCTTCTAGGTGTATCTCGTCTAAATAAACACTTGTGTGTCTTGTAAATCCTTCACCAATCGAAGGTAAAACTTCCAAATGAGTTAAATTCTTTGAACCCTGAACTGAATCAAACATAAATCTCTTATACATTATCCACACTAAATGTATTTAACCACAAAATAATGTATTTATGATCATCATATTAATTAACAAAAATTACCAACATAAGTTCACGTTTTGTTTACATTTTTTCATTATTTACGGGGCAACACCATTGTTTTAAGCAATACGAGCTACGTGAACAAAACCGAGTTATTTTAACATCTGTATGAATGTATTCTTATCATATATAATTTATTGTTTTATTCTAAATATCTGATATAGGTTAGTAGATAGATAAGTATGGGATTATGATAAAACAAAAGATCGAAATATTCAATATATATTATAATTTAGGTTGATCTACGATACAACACGTTAAAGAGACACACGGCAATTTTGATTTTTTTTAAAAACTCGCGGCGCCCGTTAGTTTTTCTGCCTAACTTAAATTTGTCCAATCATTAATATTAAATACAAGAATAGTTTAAAGCAAATTATTTATATGTAAGCGGCTTCATGTTAAAATGATACTGGAGTAATAGGTCGAAACTCGAAAGGCTGATTTTAATGCTTGATAAAAATTCAAGACTGCATGGTGTCCCTTTAAAAGACGTTTAGGACAATTCTGAGCCGTTTCTCCGTTTGGCGGTTTGTCACTTTTAAATTGACTCTAATTATGAATTAGGGACATATGTAGGTCAATGATGTTTAATTTAAAATATCACCTAAGCCATCATGTGTTACTATACACTTTCTAAGCATCGTATTTAATATTTAATGGTATGTGATTGTTTTGGGTACCACGTTCGAACCGCTTTTTACGTTTAAATGGACCTATGACAATATGGATTTGCTTAAAACTCGCGGCATCCGATTAGTCTTCGTAGATAACCTGCACTGTTGTCATCATTAATATTAATTATTAGAATAGCTTAGAGAAAATTGTTTTTGTTGGGATTTTTTGTTGTAGTTTTTTTGCATATTGTTTTTTTTTGCATATTAATAACTATTGATAATATGGCACCAATAATATACTTAAAGATATGGCAACATTCAAAATTCCATTTAATCATTTGCAAGCATTTTTAAAATTCAAAATGATACTGGATTAATAAATCGAGATGCTTATTTTAATGTTCGACAGACACTTCAAGATTGCCATGTGTCCCTTTCAGACCGTTTACTCTTTCAGACCGTTTACTCGTTAAGGCCGTTTACTCTTTAATACGGACCCTTTACTCTTAAAGACAGATCACTCTTTAAGACAGTTTACTCTTTAAGGCCGTTTACTCTTTAATACGGACCCTTTACTCTTAAAGACAGATCACTCTTTAAGACCGTTTACTCTTTAAGGCCGTTTACTCTTAGTCAGACCGTTTACTCTTTAAGTCAGACCGTTTACTCTTTAAGTCAGACTGTTTACTCTTTAAGTCAACCCGTTTACACTTTAAGTCAGACCGTTTACTCTTTGGCAGACCGTTTACCTTTAAGTCAGACCGTTTACTCTTTGTCAGACCGTTTACTCTTTAAGTCAGACCGTTTACTTTTTAAGTCAGACCGTTTACACTTTAAGTCAGACCGTTTACTCCTTAAGTCAGACCGTTTACTCTTTATCAGACCGTTTACACTTTACGTCAGACCGTTTACTCTTTAAGTCAGACCGTTTACACTTTAAGTCAGACCGTTTACTCTTTAAAATCGGATCGAAATAACATTAACCGAAAAAAATGCTCTGATGAGTTCAATTCAACTGATATTATTTCGACAAATCCCAAATGGTGAGTGCAAATGGTTCCCTCTATATAGCTTTGTCGGCTATTAGTTATCAATTTGTAAATCTTACAGACGACATAACTGCCTCGTCATCACCACCTGTATGGGACACATTCCAACAGCCACAATGGTTATAGTAACCTTGGTCAAACGGCATTCTTCATTAAAGGGACACATGGCAATCTTGATTTTTTTAAAAACTCACGGCGTCCCGTCAGTTTTCCTCTTAACTTGCATTTGTTTAATCATTAATATTAATTGTTAGAACAGTACAAAGCAGATTATTTTACATATTACCAACTTCTAATAATATTGTTCAAATACTATATTTAAACAATTGTTAAAATAGTGAAGACAATTGAAATCTCATTTTTTTATTTAATTATATGCAAGCAGTTTTAAAGTCAAAATGACGCAGGATAAGTAAAACTGACAAGCACATTTAAATGTTTAAATAAAACTCAAGATTGCAATGTGTCGCTTTAAAGGAACACGCGGCGATCTTGATTTTTTATCACGCATTAAAATTAGCGTCTCGATTTATTAATCCAATATCAGTCCGACTTTAAACCTGCTTGCATATAATTAAATACAATTTTAAGTTTTCATTTTCTCTTTTTATTCTACCGTAGGTTTAAACACATTATTAGTGAAATACATTATTTTTTAATTACCAGTGAGTAATATGCTGAATCACTTTGACTTATACCTTTTATGTAATTAGTATTAATGATTGAACAAATGCAATGTAGAAAAACGGGACACTGTGAGTTTTAAAAAAAAAAAGATTGCCCCTTTAAATATATCTTCGACCATGTTGTAGCCCTGGTGTATATCACTTATAGATTATGCTTCTTTATTATTAACATTAAAGGGGGTATGTCAGGATTTTCTTAGAAATTCTGCCATATCAGTGAGGCATTTCTCTTCTATTTTTTTTAAAAAATACGGCTCTGACATAAATCATTAGCAAACTGAATCGACACATGTAGTACAAATTATATATTGTTAGAGCGCTCTTAATTATATATTATTATATGCCAACTTTAAATGTCGTTATACGAGACTATTACGAGAGAATTCGGATACAAAAGACTAGAAGTTTACCAAAATTGAGGTCTTATATTCTATACCTTTGTTACCGATAATTACGTGAAAATGACACTTACTAAGGGTGAGCGATCTATTGTGGCCCAATTTCGTTGTGGTATACTACCAGTTAGAATTGAAACTGGGAGAATCAAAACCGGAGACTTTGTAGATATTGTAATGATAATGCTGTTGAAGATGAACATCATTTCTTACTAGACTGTTCTTTTTATAAGAAACACTATATTTAATACACCTCTACATAACAGAGACTTTTTAACTTTTGATAAGAAAGAGAAACTTAAATTTATTATGCTTAATCATCAGAGGAAAGTTGCAAAATTTTAAAGCTTTTCTTAAGAGACGCAACGCAACTTATACTGTTACATAACTTATTGTATTATCAAGTATAAAGTCATTGCTATAAATGTGCAATCATATTTAATATCCACTGAACTATTTATTATTGATTTATTCAATCTACATAACAATTTATATTTATATCATGTGATTTACTTAATATTATTATTTATAGATAGGTCCATTGGGCCGGGTGTTTAATTTTCAGTTATTTCATATATATTTGATTTTGAATTGTATATGCACGTCACTTTAATAAACTATTTACTTACCTATTTACTTACTTACCTATAGTATTTCGATATTGTACTTATATTATATCGATAATGTATGATACATAACTGTGAAAATAAAATATAACTGTGAAAATAAAATATATACTATGTGCAAAACTTTTTTTCTGTTATCGAGAATTTCCAATTTTCTAACATTAATAGTACATAAGATTTTCATATGATATTATATTTTCCTGTTGTATAACTCCAACAAACTAAACATAGGGTAGACAAATTAAGATAGAATAGACTGAGACAGAGTTTATTTCCTTCGTGAAGCATTGGACTTTTAAACGGAGGTAGAATGTAGTTTCAGAGATTGGTGATGCGAGACATTGAAACAATTATTAAATATACTATAAAGTGGCTCTTGTATTATGAACATTACAATAAGGATCAATTTATGCTAAAATGTGCTATCAAGGTTTAATTACACTAAACCAGCCGGATGTGCTTGCCTGGTGCAGTCGAAAGTATTTCTGTATTAAAGAGTGCTAATCTCCTTTTTCTTCAAAAAATTGTTTTAGTGCAGTTTCCTGTTATGTTATGGATGTAACTGTATTCAGGACATGTTATTGATATTTTTAAAAGTCAGCTCATCATCATTACGTGGTACCGCCTTAATTCCATTAAGCGATGGGAGGGCTTATATTAGCATGGTTTTATAACGAATATTTTGACAATTAAACATGTTTAAAAACATTTTTTTACTGGAAAAAAGCGATAACCTGTTTAAAATTACCTATTAAATGTTTTAATTGTACAACAGTCAAACCTTTTACGCCGAAATCAATGTTTTATTTCATACCCCAGCCATTACCCAGTTTTCGCTTCTTGAAAAATGGGTTGAACGGGGTATGAAAATTAATACTCGGACCACGTAATGTTTTTGACAGTTTTTTTATATAAATTGCAGAAGTGAAATTAGACAGTATGGAATTGTAAGGGGTAAAATTAACGTTGACCTTTGACCCGGTGTTAGTTACAGTACACAGCTGAAAAAAGCTTTATTAGAAGATATTCAAACCTCCCCCCATCCCCCCCATCCCCCCCCCCCCCCCCCCACCATTTCCTTGTTGATGTTAAAATAGCAGACATGCGTATTTGCATTTAATAAATAAGTTTTCCAGAATTCTAGCAAGGTTTGAGATTTTAACAGATTGTCAACATTTACTATGGAAGGGGCAGGGACCTGCACTGTAAAATAAAATAAGAACAAAATGTCGACCCTTAACCCCGCACCCCGACTCGCTTCAGTTTTTATTCTGTTTGGCCTTTTCATTTTTCAAATTGATATATAGGCCCGGGCCTATATGGCCTAATAGCAGCTACGCCGATGGTGCAGCATGCATTTCCTTGTTATCCTTGTTAGTAAGGTGTGAATTTCAGACTCATTCATTTTCATTTGGACGTTTACAATAGAAATTATCATTAGTTGTCAATTTTAAATCAGACCCAAGACCCCAGGAAAAGCCTGATGTTACACCTTTAAAACATAATTATGAGGATTTACGTTAAATAGTGCGTTCCCACTTAACTGTAAAATGTGTATGTGGGGATACATATACTTTCCTTTTTAAATGATTACAACATATAATCGAGGACTTTAAACACGACTCATTGAAAATTATTTCAAAATAAGTTGTGAGTAAAAACCATTTCATTTTCACTTCATCAAATAAATAGCGCAAAATTGATGAGTGAGGTTTTCAA
Organism: Cyrtodaria siliqua; assembly: GCA_037043455.1. NCBI lineage: Eukaryota > Metazoa > Mollusca > Bivalvia > Adapedonta > Hiatellidae > Cyrtodaria > Cyrtodaria siliqua. The sequence continues at coordinate 101,328 of JAWPHD010002198.1, forward strand.
TAGGCGATATACAAGGGCTATCGCGACATAGGCCTTAATTAAATAGTTACATGCAGGCTTTATTGAAACTATATACATGAGGCGCTTTTCAAGTCCGCCGATATCAAGTACGAGGAATCTGAGCTCATTTCGTGTGGTATAATTAAAAAGGCTAAACATATATAAGCAAATACTACTACTTCCACATTTTCCATAAAATAACACGCAAACACATTTAAATCATTCTACTGCTCTAGTAATAAAATGGTGAAATCGCATACATTTTTATTGTTAAATCGGACTTCTTGATGTGTGCGCGTGAGTGCATGCGTGCGTATGTGCTAACGTGTGTATGGTTCTAAGGATTATAGCCCTTCCGCCTTTTAACCAATAGGACGTCCTTCTTATTGCCTTAAAACGATATAAATGTCTGGCCCTTAACTTTGGGATGTTCAAGTACAAAATAAAGTTGATAACTTAAGTCGTTTTATCACAACCGCCCCCGAGTTCATTTATAAGTGTTGCTTCTAGATGCTTTTTTATATAGTTGCAAAGTCTGTGGGTATTCTATCAACCTGGAGGATTCGCAATTGTTTTGAGTCATGTTCATGAGAAGTAATGTAAGATACATGAGAGGCAATGAAGATACATGAGAGGTAATGTAAGAAGCAATGTTAGATGTATGAGAGGCAATGTAATATGCATGAGAGGCAATGTAAGATGCATGAGAGGCAATTTAAGATGCATGAGAGGTAATGTAAGATGCATGAGAGGCAATGTAAGATGCATGAGAGGTAATGTAAGATACATGAGAGGCAATGTAAGATACATGAGTGGCAATGTAAGATGCATGAGAGGTAATGTAAGATGCATGAGAGGCAATGTAAGATACATGAGTGGCAATGTAAGATGCATGAGAGGTAATGTAAGATACATGAGAGGCAATGTAAGATACATGAGTGGCAATGTAAGATGCATGAGAGGTAATGTAAGATGCATGAGAGGCAATGTAAGATGCATGAGTGGCAATGTAAGATGCATGAGAGGCAATGTAAGATGCATGAGTGGCAATGTAAGATGCATGAGTGGCAATGTAAGATGCATGAGAGGCAATGTAATATGCATGAGAGGTAATGTAAGATGCATGAGAGGCAATGTAAGATGCATGAGAGGTAATGTAAGATCCATGAGAGGTAATGTAAGATGCATGAGAGGTAATGTAAAATGCATGAGAGGTAATGTAAGTTGCATGAGAGGTAATGTAAGATACATGAGTGGTAATGTAAGATGCATGAGAGGCAATGTAAGATGCATGAGAGGTAATGTAAGATGCATGAGAGGTAATGTAAGATGTATGAGAGGTAATGTAAGTTACATAAGAGGTAATGTAAGATGCAATGTAAGTTACATAAGAGGTAATGTAAGATACATGAGAGGTAATGTAAGATGCATGAGAGGTAATGTAAGATACATGAGAGGTAATGTAAGATGCATGAGAGGCAATGTAAGATGCACGAGTGACAATGTAAGATGTATGAGAGGCAATGTAAGATGCATGAGAGGCAATGTAAGATACATGAGTGGCAATGTAAGATGCATGAGAGGCAAGGTAATATGCATGAGAGGTAATGTAATATGCATGAGAGGTAATGTAAGATGCATGAGAGGTAATGTAAGATACATGAGAGGCAATGTAAGATACATGAGTGGCAATGTAAGATGCATGAGAGGTAATGTAAGATCCATGAGAGGTAATGTAAGATGCATGAGAGGTAATGTAAGATGCATGAGAGGTAATGTAAAATGCATGAGAGGTAATGTAAGTGGCATGAGAGGTAATGTAAGATACATGAGAGGCAATGTAAGATGCATGAGAGGCAATGTAAGATGCATGAGAGGTAATGTAAGATGCATGAGAGGTAATGTAAGTTACATAAGAGGTAATGTAAGATGCAATGTAAGTTACATAAGAGGTAATGTAAGATACATGAGAGGTAATGTAAGATGCATGAGAGGTAATGTAAGATACATGAGAGGTAATGTAAGATGCATGAGAGGTAATGTAAGATGCATGAGAGGTAATGTAAGATGCATGAGAGGTAATGTAAGATACATGAGAGGTAATGTAAGATACATGAGAGGTAATGTAAGATACATGAGAGGTAATGTAAGATGCATGAGAGGCAATGTAAGATACATGAGAGGCAATGTAAGATACATGAGAGGCAACGAAAGATTCAGTACCTCTCACGGCACCTGACACGTGCTTAAGACACACTACGTTATTATCAAACTGTCAGATATAGACTTAAAGGTCAGTAGTCATCCTTTTCTGTAGCATTATCAACAAAGAAATGTAACACTTAAACATCCAAGGAACATTTCCTTATAGTCGCAGCAAGAAACACATCTGATATGAAATTTAAATTAATTTAAACCGACGCGATATTTTCAAAAAGACATGCAAAGTTGAGAAAGTACCACCCGACATTAATCTTGTACTTACAAAACAGCTATCAACTGGTGTCAGTGTAAAACGTGACATAAGGACCTTCACATTGCGAAACAAATCGAAACTAACGCGAATGCAGATGAACACATTTATCGAACGTAAAAACGCGTTCGTTCTCCCTTCCATCTAGTCCCGTCACGTGACGTAGAGTTATCGTTCGTGCCTTCCTCACACTAATCATACTGGTTGTACAGACAGTCGGAGATGTCAACTGTAACAACGTTCAAATGCTGAACTACCTTCCATCCAACCTTTTCAAATCATAACGGTTTCATCCTTTCCTTCCATCATTTCGAAAAAGAAAGCAAATGTACCTGATATAGACCACTTGTAGAATTTCACAGATTTTGACCCTCCCAATATCACTATCTTCTCCCCTGTTCCTGCAAACCATTATAGTAGCCTGACTCGTCATCTGACTCATGACTGCTCACGCTCCCTATCACGGAGAAATCCTTGCCCCTTTTCAATATCCCAGGAACAGCAACGTCCCTTTTCCCTATCTCAGGTAGAACAGGCAAGTTGGTCAGATTATTTCGTCCAGAAACCTTTAATACTGACATATCAGTCAGGGAACTTTTGCATCACCTTAAATGGTGATGATGTTTCATCACATCATAATTAAATACGCGAACTCGCTACCATGCTACAAGTCTGATCTATTTCACGTCCCTATGTTTAGTTGCCTGGTATGTTGGTTTTCCGGTAGAAGTATAACCCGCCTGTGGCTTTATAACGAGAACATGTTTATTTTCGAGACAAATGGCAGAAATCGGTGCAGAAGGTTAACACATGTGTTACTGCATATCATCCAAATTGTATCGAATTCTGTTTGATGAATGTTATAACATTTTCTAAAAATGTATAGACGAAGAATTTAGCTTTGACTTGAATTTATCAAAGTATGTGTTTCACGACAGGAATGGAGCGTTTCACTTTGATCAAGTTGACAGGTGTGTTTTTTTCAATCTGGGTGATGGAAAACCCTCACATTGAAAGTTTACAAGATTATACTATGTGACGATAAATCGTTACCTGAATTATTTTTAAAAATGTAACGAATGTATGAAGAATGATTAAGATGATGGAAAATCATGACCATGTGAATAAGTGTTTATGATGAAACATCATCACCATTTAAGGTGATGGTTTTTCAAAAGTTCCCCCTGACTGCATATCGGATAAATACCAATGTCTACACGAAGTCTCCGAGTTCCTGGTAATATCAAATTGTCAAGTTTGGTAACAAACAAAGCCATAAAGGTCAACCAGAATCATTTTGTTGCCAATAAAATATGATTTCTAAGTTTAAATGATTAATGTCATTTATTCACATCTAACAACATATTATATCAAAATTCCTTGTTTCTCAGCATACTGGTCGTAATTTAGCTTAAGCTAATATTGTAATCCTTACTCTAATAACACGTACGATTATCCTATAATCCAAACTGTAATAACACGCGTTATGCCTACAACGCTCCTAAAGTACAAATCAATAACTTTGTCGACCTGAAGTCTCGCTCCTAAAGTACAAATCAATGACTTGGCCGACCTGACGTCTCGCTCCTAAAGTACAAATCAATAACTTGGTCGACCTGAAGTCTCGCTCCTAAAGTACAAATCAATGACTTGGCCGACCTGAAGTCTCGCTCCTAAAGTACAAATCAATGACTTGGTCGACCTGAAATCTCGCTCCTGACTTGGCCGACTTGAAGTCTCCTAAAGTACAAATCAATAACTTGGTCGACCTGAAGTCTCGCTTCTAAAGTGCAAATCCATGACTTGGTCGACCTAATGACTTGGTCGACCTGCAGTCTCGCTCCTAAAGTATAAATCCATGACTTGGTCGACCTAAAGTCTCGGTATCTAGAAGTAAGCAAATAGATAGCAGGTATAAAGTCGAACAGGAAACAGTCAACCAAAAACAAAAAAAAAGGAAATATGTTGTTCTATATTGTTATTTTCCTTTATAAACGTTCTGTTAGTTAAAGAGTGTTAGAATGTGATCTAATTTCCCACAAGTACAAACTGGCATTGAAAAATGTATCTGTGCTATTGATGTCAAGAGAAGAACGTGGTTGTGCATTAAGACTGTTAGAATGGAATTTGTCTTCCCTCAAACACACAGTTACATTGACATGCGTGTATTTTTGTCGACCCATCTTTTTGTTGGGGTGTGTGTTAAATCGTTTGTACGATTGCATATATTTGTTTACACTTTCCGTCTGTGGTTTTAATGGCAAGAGAAGAGAAAGGCGTGCCTGTGCATTTATAATCAATCTACATGTACATGTACCAAAAATATCTATCTATATATTTATCATTGTTCGTTCAAATACGATACCTGTTAGAATGAATGAATGTTGTTTAACGGCTCATCAACACAGTATATGTTATTTAGAGCCACCCCAGAGAGGGGAAGGATACATAGGAATCCGGGAACCGTGCCCTACTCTTATTATCGAATAGATTCCTATAGTTTTTTAACGTGCCCGGAGGATAGACCGATACACGAGACCTCCCCGATACCTGTTAGATCACGACTTTAAATATCAAGTCTTGATTATAATTATGTATGCAGAGGCTGTATTCGTTTGATGCTACAAATGTTTTCGTCGATTTTTGATCGCTTGTTTTGAAATTAGGTGTTTCTATTTTAGCTTCGATTGTGTCTTTGTGACAAGTTTAAGGTTGTAAGCCTGCTAACAGATATATATAATATATATATTCGGAATAATTGTCATTTCAAAAATCAGCGTGCCGCAGAAGGGAATTAAACTACGGACCACCTCTTGCTTTCCGGGAAAGTATGCTTACCATTACACCACCACGCCATCCGATAGTTGAATGACAATTATGACGTTATATTATGACGTAGCTCTTTAAACCTACTAGATATAAATGACTTTAGGCAGACAAACCAACTCATAATTCATTTTACGCATATTCTTTCTAATTTTAAGTACCCATCAATAAACATATACTTTAAATCGGCACATTTACATTATGTTATGACCTGAAAACCTGGCTACATTTTGGATAACAATTGTGTAGTATAATTTTGCCGTTGTTTGGCCGAATGTAAATGCCTTTAATACACAAATGATAGTGCAACAGATGCATTTAACCTAAATATGGTGTATTTCATTGTCCGTTTGGAAGCCATTCAATTACAATAACCCTATAGGACTGTTTATTTTTGCAAATCCTATACGTTAAACTCATCTAACAGAACCTTGATAGCATGTATAAGCATAAATTATATGTAAAAATGAACACGTTAAATTACAGTTAAATTCAAACGAGACTTTTGTTGAACTTTCTTCCAAAATGTGATTAAACAACTGAATGAGACTGTGTATTTCTAGTGCAACAGTTCAATTTATAATTAAAATGTAAACATACGTCTCTCAAAGCCGCTATCAATCATCACATCTTTACAAATACAATAATAAGTATGCATACAAAATAAATAGGTTCCGTTGATATTCGCCTTGGCCCCAACCCCTACCACAGCCCCCATTCAATATATACTTGTAATTTAAAATTTAGATCTACGTTTGATAACATTTAACAACTGAGTTTTAGTTCGCACATATATGATTGAAAATAATTGTATTAGGAAAAAAAACATTAAAACATATGTATGACAAAAACACATTAGTTTTCCTTTTATAAAACGGTATGACAAATATAGACATCCTTAAAGGATTTCATGAAGTTACAATGAACTCGTGAATATCAATTGCGTTAAACATTTAAAGACTCCATAAAAAAGACTCCATAAAAAATACTATTGTTTGTATTCGTAAACAAACACAAAGCAGATATATGTGAAACTGTCAGGATGACATACAGATAAACACACCGACTGTTTTGTTGTTTTTTTTAGACGATATTTTATTCCGAATAATTTAGGACTCTGGCCCATAATACAAATAACATATTGCATATTATACAACTATACAGCAATTTGACAACAGTAGATAAAGAGATAAACACATATAGTAACAAACATTGAAATATATAGTACAGTGGAATGCATAATGACTATTTCTGAATATAATATTAACAACCTCGGTGTTGCAAAAAGTAGAACAAAAAGTACAACTATTGACAAATATACCAAATTGAGTTTCTATTCATGTACCAAAGTTGTGAGCTTGGAAATTTTTTCTTCTCTTACTAAACATTGCCTACACATATTTTATTTCGAAAGTTGCGTTAACTTATACAGATATGTTGTACTCATTAAATTGTAGAAAACATATACTATTAAAGTTAACCACCTAAGACTTCGAAAAGGTATTGATTGCATAAGTTCGTATATATAATACGAACATTTCATAACAACATGCATTTCGTCTTCTATTTCGTGAGAGTTACATAACACACATATTCTATGTTCATATGGGATATGTTTGTGTCTGCCCGTTTCAACAAAAAGAGAATTTGCTCAACATCTAAGTTTAGACAGTGCAATGTTAAATTTCAATGGTATGTTTAATGTTAGACACCTTTCAACATCCAAATGTGTTTTAACATGTTGATAATGAATAGCTTTGCTTGACTGGTTTATGTCGCCACGCCAATTTTGCAAGGCACTATCTATTAAACGCTGCTTAAAAATAGAAATAAATAATTGCTCATCACCTACATCTTCTGAAATCCACCCAAAACCAAAACCATATTTGAATAGTAAGGATTTAACACGTGTTGCCCAGGTTACTCTTCCAACCTCATCAAGATTTCGGAGCATAATATAACACTGTTTAGGATACCTTGTATTGTTCATTCGGATAAGATGTAGCCAATATTTTATACATTTAATAAGTAATAAAAAGAGGAAATATGCCGCATTCGCCACGTGCAAAAGCGTGAAATGTATTTGATTTGTAAGCATATATTTTGCTTTAGTCCATATTAGTTTTGGGGAGATGTATAAACCCATATACTTATTTTGCTTTCATTATAAACCTAGTTTTCGTTTCCTCTAAGATAGCCTCCATTTCTAAAGACTATAATTTGTGTTTTCTTTAGATTAATTTGCATACCAGTTCTAATGCAAAAGTTGGAAGTAACATTTATCTGAGATTGTTGGAGTCTTACGGTATCACTGCAATTTGCCATGTTATCGGCGTATAACATTGCAAAGATATCATCGACTTCTTCTGAAATATATATACCGTCTGTGCACGAAAGCTTTAATTCATCAATCAAGTCATTAATAAAGAGATTGAACAAAATCGTGCTTAATTTACATCCTTGCCGACATGCTATATTACATTTAATAAGTATATTAATTAAGTATAATTCTAATACACCTGCACTAAATAGCCTTGTTTAAAATATCTCGTTATATTCAACGATATATCACTGTAACGTTTGCAACGTTAAAAGAATGCGAAAGATATCACCCAACGTTAGACGTTTGCAACGTTAGGAGAGTAAGCAAAGCAATGCGAAAGATTTCAGATGTGTGCGTTATTTTCACATTTTAGGGATATTAGAATAGAAATAGAACATCGTTTACGGTGAAGTATCTTGTAATATATCACGGTTTGGAGTTCAATTGTAAACAATAATGTCAGTCGCCTGAAATTATTGTTTACAATTGAACTCCAAACCGTGATATATTACATGATAATTCACCGTAAATGATGTTCTATTTCTTAACTATCACGACCAGTGCGAACGCATGATGAAAGATTAGTTTACATGGCAATTAAAAGTGTCAGATATTAACCACCCACTCCTTTTCTTATAAGGCTGTTTAACATCTCAATATGATCAATAGTATCGAAAGCTTTACAAAAATCAACAAACCGGTAATAAAATCTCCCGCCTTTTTTACTAATATACTTTTGAACAATTGACATTAACGTAAACAGATTATCTATAGCGGAATAACCTTTTCTAAAGCCTGATTGGGCCTCATCAATCTTATTATGACTTTCTGCACAGGTTGATAATCTATTGACCATCTTACCAGATAAAATCTTGTTAAGTGTGTCTATAAGAGAAATACCGCGGAAGTTGTTAGCGTCATGTAATGAACCGGAATTAGATACTTTGACCCCAAACTATTGAAAAGACACCCGTATCCAATATTCTATTATACAAAGGTAATAATACATCTGAGTTGTCTGAAAGAGAGCATTTTACCATCTCTGCTAGTATTCCACTAGGACCTGTAGATTTACCAAGGTTCAAATCTTTAACACTTTTTTGTAGTTCTAAAAGTAAAAATGGGTCATAAAAATGTCGTCGATAACATGATTCTGTTGTAGAAGCTTTTCAAAATCTACAGTGTTACCCAAGTCTTCATTATACAATAATTGTTTAAAATGTTCATACCACTCAGCTTTAGAGACATGTTCAGTGGATGTATTACTGCGTTTGAATCTAGGCTTTTTACCGTTTTCCAAAATAAATTTGTGTTATTCCGCGATTCCATTAGTTCTTGTTTAAATGTTTCCTGCAATTCATTTCGTTTACAATACTGCTTAAATCTATTTTTACTATGTTTATAATGTTGTAGGTTTTCCCTGATACGTTTCCCTTTAGAATATAAAATATCAGTTTTGTCAATTTTACGTCGGACCTCTACACCACACGAAAAACCTGATCATGCTGATGTACCCTCTTTAAACTTGGTCAAGTGTTAATATTGCTCTAATGTTGTATACGAAAGAAGTACAGCGACGACACTGGTTTTGTCCTGAGGCTCATAATATACAAATGTTATAATTATATTGATAAAGAAGCCGGTTTTACTTATTCCGTAAATAATGTTATAATAAAACTTCTATGGAGCTAAACCCTAAAATCATGGGCGCAATCCTCGCCCTTTCCCTAAAGTAACACTAGTTGGGTCTAAAGCAATGGTAATAACTTACCCCCTTTAAAATGATCATTTTTTATTTCGTCAGATTTTTAAAGACAAGCATTATGACTATATCGTTTTATGTGTATAGTACACCTGCGTTTAATATAAGCTCAAATGGCGACATATACAGAGATACCATTAGAAATCATAAGTTGATATGTATTTACTTTATCGCTAATAGCAATGTAAACATACAAGCTTATTTTTAGCCTAATTTTACATCTGAGAGGGTCTCCCGGGGGTTTGGGGGAACAAGGGAACGTGGCCATTTATTTTTGGGGAACAAGGGAACATTGTTAGTGGTAATATTTTAGGGGGACAAGGGAACTTTGGAACAATATTTTGGGGGAGCAAAGAAAACTATTTTTTGGGAACAAGGGAACATAGGGTCATATGTTTAGTGAACAAGTGCATATGGACCCCCTGGGAGGGCTTCAACTGTTAAGGCAACACTAATCATGAAACAAATATGCATATTCCGAGACTTTATAAATATCAACATTCTCAGACGTTTAGTGTAAATCAGCTTACACATGACGATAAAAATCTCATATCAATCAAATATATGATTATCTATTTCTGGATAAGCAATGACTCTATTCTTTCCCAGGAAACAAGATATGTCATTGATATGTAGACTATGTCTAGGTCATTAATATGTAGAATATGTCTCGGTCATTAATATATAGAATATGTCTAGGTCATTGATATATGTAATATGTCTAGGTCATTGATGTAGTGATATATGGAATATGTCTAGGTCATTAATATATGGAATATGTCTAGGTCATTGATATATGGAATATGTCTAGGTCATTAATATATAGAATATGTTTAGGTCATTGATATATGGAATATGTCTAGGTCATTGATATTTGGAATATGTCTAGGTCACTGCTATATATAATATGTCTAGGCCGTTAATATATAGAATATGTAAAGGTGATTGATATATGGAATATGTCTCGGTCATTGATGTATAGAATATGTCTAGGTATTGATATATGAAATATGTCTAGGACAGTGATACATAGAATATACCTAGGTCATTGATATATGGAATATGTCTTATCCGCATGTAATAATAGTTTCCCCATGAAATACGGCATTTTATGGACATTTCAAAACGTGTTTCCTTTTTTGCTTCAAAATGTTTCTATAGCAACACGAAACACATTTCAAGGAAAGAACAACACAAATATCAGGACCGATGTGCATTATAACTCGTGTGATGATTCAGAGTGTAACCTTAATGAAATAAAGAATGGATGATACTTACATTATTTTGAAGAGTATATAATAAATGGTTTTAGTAAACGTTTCTATGATTTCTAGATATGTGCTCAATGTACTATAAATATAGTTTTGGTGTCAGAAAGTATATCTGAATCCGAGGTACATGTGACCTTAAGTAGACCATGGAATAATAACTTTTACTTTTACCAATAGCCCCAGCACATTTCATAACTTTCATACAAAAAAAGAATTCTGTGGGAATAGCAGCTTCTGAAAGACTAAATAAACATCTCCGTGTTGTTATAAAGCATGGAATCTACGTAGACAAATATCACCGTAATGGTGAGAGAGTATCACAGCTGTTTGATAATAGGCTTCTGTTTGATAAATATTTACAGTGGTGAAAGTAAGCTAACTCTTATGTATTTCTAACAAATATTATTTTTTAATTTAAAAGTAGCGGAACTAAATAAATCGAACACTTTATTCCGTTCGTGTACTTCTCATTTCATTCGTAGTCGGGAAATAACAAATCGCTATGACACTTACACATTGGAGAATGGCTAACCTATGGATAGATAGAGTATATGCTATTCGCACGTCTAGGTCATTGATAGATGAAGTATATGAGCATGTCTAGGTCATTGCTAGATGAAGTATATGATGTCCGCATGGCTAGGTCATTGATATATGAAGTATATGATATCGCATGTCTAGCTCATTGATAGATGAAGTATATGATATCCGTATATATAGGTTATTGATAGATGGGGTATAATATGTCCGCATGTCTAGCTCATTGATAGATGAAGTATATGCTATCCGCATGTCTAGGTCATTGCTAGATGAAGTATATGATATCCGCATGTCTAGGTTATTGATATATGAAGTATATGATATTCGCACGTCTAGGTTATTGATAGATGAAGTATATGAGCATGTCTAGGTCATTGATAGATGAAGTATATGACATCCGTATGGCTAGGTCATTGATAGATGAAGTATATGATATCGCATGTCTAGCTCATTGATAGATGAAGTATATGATATCCGCATGTCTAGGTTATTGATATATGAAGTATATGATATCCGCATGTCTAGGTTATTGATAGATGGAGTATATGATATTCGCACGTCTAGGTCATTGATAGATGAAGTATATGAGCATGTCTAGGTCATTGATAGATGAAGTATATGACATCCGTATGGCTAGGTCATTGATAGATGAAGTATATGATATCGCATGTCTAGCTCATTGATAGATGAAGTATATGATATCCGCATATATAGGTTATTGATAGATGGGGTATAATATGTCCGCATGTCTAGCTCATTGATAGATGAAGTATATGATATCCGCATGTCCAGGTCATTGCAAGATGGCGTATATGTCATGCGTATGTCTAGGCCATTGAAATATGGAGTATATGTTATGCGTAGGTCTAGGTCATTGATAGTTGGAGTATATGCTATCCGCATGTCTGGGTCATTGATAGATGTCATATGTATTATCAGGATGTTTATGTCAATGATAGATGGATAAAGTATTATCCGTATGTCTAGGTCATTGATAGAGAGAAATGTCTTATCCTCATGTCTAGGTCATTGATAGATGGATAATGTAATATCTGCATGTCTATGTCATTAATAAATATTATGTCTTATCCGTATGTGTAGGTCATTGAAATATGGACTATATGTTATGCGTATGTCTAGCTCATTGATAGACTGATGGAGTATATGCTATCCGCATGTCTAGCTCATTGACAGATGAAGTATATGCTATCCGCATGTCTAGGTCATTGATATATGGAGTATATGCTATCCGCATGTCTAGCTCATTTATAGAGTGATGGAGTATATGCTATCCGCATGTCTAACTCATTGATAGACTGATGGAGTATATGCTATCCGCATGTCTAACTCATTGATAGATTGATGGAATATATGCTATGCGTATGTCTAGCTCATTGATAGATTGATGGAGTATATGCTAACAGTATGTCTATCTCATTGATATACTGATGGAGTATATGCTATCCGCATGTCTAGCTCATTGATAGATTGATTGAGTATATGCTATCCGTATGTCTAACTCATTGATAGACTGATGGAGTATATGCTATTCGCATGTCTGACTCATTGGTAGACTGATGGAGTATATGCTATACGTATCTATCAGCAATCCCAATGTCTATCTCATTGATAGACGGATGGAATATATGCTACCGCATATCTAGCTCATTGATAGACTGATGGAGTATATGCTATCCGTATGTCTAGCTCATTGATAGACGGATGGAATATATGCTATCCGTATGTCTAGCTCATTGATAGACGGATGGAATATAAGCTACCGCATATCTAGCTCATTGATAGACGGATGGAATATATGCTATCCCAATGACAAGCTCATTGATAGACTGATGGAGTATATGCTATCCGAATGTCTAGCCCATTGATAGAATGTGTATATGCTATCCGTATGTCTAGCTCATTGATAGATTGATGTAGTATATGCTATCCAAATGTCTAGCCCATTGATAGAATGAGTATATGCTATCGGTATGTCTCGGTCATTGATATATGGATTACATGCTATCCGCATGTTTAGCTCATTGATAGACTGATGGAGTATATGCTATCCGAATGTCTAGCTCATTGATAGACTGGTGGAGTATATGCTATCCGAATGTCTAGCCCATTGATAGAATGAGTATATGCTATCGGTATATCTCGGTCATTGATATATGGATTATATGCTATCCGAATGTCTAGCCCATTGATAGATGGAGTATATGCTATCCGCATGTCTAGGTCATTGCTAGATGAAGTATATGATATCCGCATGTCTAGGTTATTGATAGATGGAGTATATGATATTCGCACGTCTAGGTCATTGATAGATGAAGTATATGAGCATGTCTAGGTCATTGATAGATGAATTATATGATATCCGTATGGCTAGGTCATTGATAGATGAAGTATATGATATCGCATGTCTAGCTCATTGATAGATGAAGTATATGATATCCGCATATATAGGTTATTGATAGATGGGGTATAATATGTCCGCATGTCTAGCTCATTGATAGATGAAGTATATGATATCCGCATGTCCAGGTCATTGCAAGATGGCGTATATGTCATGCGTATGTCTAGGCCATTGAAATATGGAGTATATGTTATGCGTAGGTCTAGGTCATTGATAGTTGGAGTATATGCTATCCGCATGTCTGGGTCATTGATAGATGTCATATGTATTATCAGGATGTTTATGTCAATGATAGATGGATAAAGTATTATCCGTATGTCTAGGTCATTGATAGAGAGAAATGTCTTATCCTCATGTCTAGGTCATTGATAGATGGATAATGTAATATCTGCATGTCTATGTCATTAATAAATGGTATGTCTTATCCGTATGTGTAGGTCATTGAAATATGGACTATATGTTATGCGTATGTCTAGCTCATTGATAGACTGATGGAGTATATGCCATCCGCATGTCTAGCTCATTGACAGATGAAGTATATGCTATCCGCATGTCTAGGTCATTGATATATGGAGTATATGCTATCCGCATGTCTAGCTCATTTATAGAGTGATGGAGTATATGCTATCCGCATGTCTAACTCATTGATAGACTGATGGAGTATATGCTATCCGCATGTCTAACTCATTGATAGACTGATGGAGTATATGCTATCCGCATGTCTAACTCATTGATATACCGATGGAGTATATGCTATCCGCATGTCTAGCTCATTGATAGATTGATTGAGTATATGCTATCCGTATGTCTAACTCATTGATAGACTGATGGAGTATATGCTATCCGCATGTCTGACTCATTGGTAGACTGATGGAGTATATGCTATACGTATCTATCAGCAATCCCAATGTCTATCTCATTGATAGACGGATGGAATATATACTACCGCATATCTAGCTCATTGATAGACTGATGGAGTATATGCTATCCGTATGTCTAGCTCATTGATAGACGGATGGAATATATGCTATCCGTATGTCTAGCTCATTGATAGACGGATGGAATATAAGCTACCGCATATCTAGCTCATTGATAGACGGATGGAATATATGCTATCCCAATGTCAATCTCATTGATAGACTGATGGAGTATATGCTATCCGAATGTCTAGCCCATTGATAGAATGAGTATATGCTATCCGTATGTCTAGCTCATTGATAGATTGATGTAGTATATGCTATCCAAATGTCTAGCCCATTGATAGAATGAGTATATGCTATCGGTATGTCTCGGTCATTGATATATGGATTACATGCTATCCGCATGTTTAGCTCATTGATAGACTGATGGAGTATATGCTATCCGAATGTCTAGCTCATTGATAGACTGGTGAAGTATATGCTATCCGAATGTCTAGCCCATTGATAGAATGAGTATATGCTATCGGTATGTCTCGGTCATTGATATATGGATTATATGCTATCCGAATGTCTAGCCCATTGATAGATGGAGTATATGCTATCCGCATGGCTCGGTCATTGATATATGGAGTATATGCTATCCGCATGTCTAGGTCATTGATTGATGGAATAACTCTAGGTCATTGATGGAAGTTGTATATGCTATCCGTATGATATCTTGGTCATTGATATATGTTATATATGCTACTCGCTTGTCTATGTCATTGATAGATGGAATATATGCTACCCATATGTCAAGGTCATTGATATATAGCATATATTCTACCCGTATGTCAAGGTCATTAATAGATGGAATATATGCTACTCATATGTCAAGGTCATTGATAGATGGAATATATGCTACCCGTATGTCAAGGTCATTGATATATTGAATATATGCTACCCGTATGGCAAGGTCATTGATAGATGGAATATATGCTACCCGTATGTCAAGGTCATTGAACTCTACTTAGTCATATTTAGTGCTGCTTAAGTTAAGAAACAATGCTTTTATGATTATTCGAATCAAAAAAGACATTTTTTTTTGGAAGAATCAACGGAGTATCCAAAGAATCTTTTTTGTTATTGTTTTTTTCGGAAAATCACGGGTGCTTCCAACAAATGATGACAGTTCGTCGTCACATGACGATCTGCCATTACAGTTTAACCTCTATTAGGAGACCACCAAAGAGAAAAGAAAAATCGGTCACTTAACACAGTTAATAAAAATGCAGTTAAATTTAAAATAAAACAAATGAGAACTGAAACAGTGGTCTTTTAAAAAAGTATCTTAATAGAGTTGATCTCTGGAGCAGTTCGAGCAACAACCAGCTTCTGTAACATGTTTATTTACTTATAATTAGTAGTAATAACAGACTATATAATATATTAGTCATAATTTATACCTGTAACGACTTCCAAAGTTCCTTCATCTCGTTCAAAGAAATGTAATTATCTCGTTTTAGGATATACATGACGTCGATTTTTTTCGTGGTAGAGGTGGACCCTCCAATTTGTCCTGGGTAAAACCAGTACTTTATACCTCACGGCATCCGTAAAAAAAATAATGAGGAGTACGTTCACTTTCAGCACATTTTAGGCTATATACTAGTCAAAAGTCCTAAGTACCCACCTGAGAATATGTCAGTCATTGTTTTGTGAATTTCACGCTTGATTAGAGATAAGGCTGAACTGCAAAATAACGAGTTTAAGTCATCTGCTCTGCTTGCATGAACACATTTTAAAGCTTTTAAATCGATGTGTTTAATTAGAAATTAATTAAAACACGTATACAACTGGGTATATAAAATTTTGTTAAGTACTTCGAATCAGTGCATGTTTCGATGTTCCTAATTCTAAAATACGCCAACTAAAACTGTAAATGTGTCAAACTTGTATGGTTTTTTTTATATTATTTCCTACCAATGTTAGGAAGTTTATATCTTCAAGCGGGCTTCGATTCATGTCTGTGTTTTATCCCCATGTTTTCATATCAAGGGAGGATAACTCTCAAATAGGTGGCTGATTTCTGCCATGTCGTTTTGTCGTCTTGGCGACCGACACCACGCGAAAAGACGACAAAACAGCATTTTGTCGTCTTGGCGCCCGCCAAACAAAATACAGCATTTTGTCGTCTTTTCGTTTTGTCGTTCTGGCGGGCGCCAAGACGACAAGACAACACGACGACAAATACAGCCTTTTGTCGTCTTTTCTTGTTGTCATTCTGGCGGGCGCCAAGACAAGACGACAGAACGACAAAAATAAAGCGCCAAGACGACAAGTCGACACGCGAAAAGACGACAACGGGTCACATTAATTTGTCGTCTTGGCGCGTGAAAAGTCTCACACCACAATTAATTTTCCATAGGGTCCCATTGTAATGTTTTTGTTCGTGGCATAGAGATAAAAAAGATTTTGCAAAATGTATTTATGCTTAAATTCTTCATTGATCCAATATCTGCATGCTATTAACTTTTAACGAATATTTACCAGATTGAACTTTTTTTAATTTCATGTTTGCCTGACACCTATCAAAATTTAGACAAAAATACAACCCCGTGGAGATTAGACCCATGATGTGTAAAATGAGGCAGAATTAGCTAGAAATCTTATATCAACATGCATTTTTCTGGGATCTCTTCCTAAAATGCTGTAGATTTAAAACCTGGTAAAGATAAATCAATGTATCCTGTAAAATGTAGAAAAGCGAACTTGTTTTTTTTATCTACCTCCATCTGTAGGGCAGGAGTATTCAAGGGAGATAATAGTGGTGTGAGTCCGAAAGACGCCAAGACGACATGGCAGAAATTAGCCACCATGGGCAGACTCAAAAGATGTAAAAATTTAAACAAAACAAAAATATTTTACAAACTATTGGTCAAAACAAACTACGTATCGCACAACTATTCCAAAATATATTTAAAATAAGAAAATTAGTTACAAGATACGAAAATGGGTAATTAGGTATTTTGTTGAGTGTATGGTTGAGTGTATGTATGTCTTACCTCTGTGTTGGTCCAGGGTCGGAGTTAGTCTCTGTCCAAACAGTGGCTCTCTCCCTAGCAGCTTTAATTTTTAGTCTGTCTTGGTGAGATCCAGCTAGGCCATCCTTTTTTACACTATCTGCCGGACGCGTGTCATATGATCTTAGAGAATCTTGAAACGAAGAATTTATAACATTTTGGTTGACATGCTTCAGAATTTTATTTTCGTTTTGTTTACGCGGCATTATTTTCACTTTTGGCTGTGAAGCTTTGAATGAAAAGGGTGTTGGGCCTTCTGCAACGTCCGTATGCTTTTGGCTGCCATTACCGGAAGTTCTATGTCCGTGATGTTGACGTTGTACCGCGTTCTGTTGCTCGAGTGTTTCTTCCGAACTATTGGAAAACCAAACACGTCTGTCAGATGCCGAATGAGGTGGAGATTTGAAATTATTATTTGGGTCCGTTGTGTATATTTTTGAATAATTTTCGTTAATGTCGGGTTCAGGTTTTGATCTGTTGGTATCGCGCTTTCTGCCAGATGGTCCGAAGCTTTTACTTCTGTTATCAGAGCGAATTTTAATGCGTTTCTTAACGTGTTTGGTATCGTCGGCATCATACAATTCGCCTCGGTCATGTGATTTTGACCTTAAATTCCGTTTCGTCTGCTCATTTTCCTTGTAAACTGGCGGCAGACTCTCAGAAACATACAGTAGTGACTGGTTCTCATTTTGTTTACTCCTCTGTGTAGAACCTGTTGTTTCATTCCTTCTATCGGCCACAAGACTTCCGTTACCAATTTGTGGAAGCAAAGTCGTCATTTTAACTTACTTCGAAAGAACCATGCTCAATAGACCGTCGTCATGAAAACGGATTGGTTTTCCATTTATTTAGCTGGTACCTGCACCGTGTCCTTTTTAGGCATGTAATGCAGTAAACAAATAACAAGTATATACTGAATGCAATTCTTTAAACCTCAACAAAATGCCTGCTTTCAGTGTTGTTGTGGAATTTGATGCATGTTTTAAATCTAAATATACAATTTAATTAAGCAACCTTACTATGTTCTATTCTCCGTCGCTATTACACCGCTCTATTAATTAACAAAATGCCTTTTAAAATTGTGAACTCTTCGTATAAATCATGACGGGAAAGGTCCAATTTACATATTAATCACTTATTTGCCCATTTTTAAACACACTATTCATTGGAATATTGACACGTCAAATACATTTATACATAAACCGAAGATAAAGAAAATGTTTGAATATTGAATGGTGTTAAAATACCTTTTGTAAATAACTTCTCATTAATGTTAACCAAATATACACAGAAATAATTCCAGTCGATAAAGCAAATCCACCACACCCAATTAACGCTGATATTTCTATTTCTATATATCCATATGTTCGTCTGCGTTTTCAGTAAATCACATCATTTTAATATTAGTTATTTCCAGATCTTAACAGTACTGTACCTAATATCGCTGAGGCCTATAAAAATCCAAATGAAAAACATGAAAGACCTTCTCCGTGGTATTATCACATTAGCCTTCGTTTACCACATGTATGATTTCAGATTAGATATCGCAGTCTAACGCGTGTGTGACTTCGCAGAGTATCACTGATTGCGTGATTATCTGTTTTTTTTAACATTTCCATTTAAACGTATTAACCACTAACCTGTTATGTTATTATATCATAGTGGTCTCCATTCCTTAGTTTCTTTTAAAAGTAATACAGAACATGTTTAAACGTTCCCTACTTTAACTTCAACGATATTATGTGTTACGTTACTTTTCATAGTAATTTCATGATCATTGTAGTTTACTGCTTAATCGGATAAAACATATTTCCGTTTTTATCCTTTATTTAAAATATGCATAATAAATAAATCCAAAATATGCATAATAAATAAATCCAAAATATGTATAATAAATAAATCCAGGGGATAAGCTTTTACGAAAAACACGACGTTTACATACGGCGATAATATGTCACAGATATTATGTAAAAATGTATTAAAAAAGTCAAAAGTTGACGAAGATCAGTCCAAAGGCATATATGTTATTTAAGTGTGTTTTAATTTGTAAATATTAGACCGTTTTCACAAAAGAAATCGATTGATCAGAAATGTTCTAACATTAACGCTAATGGTTAGTGGATATGTTCGCGTTCTTTCTAACGAAATATGCTAGCTTAACTACTGTGCACAAAACGGTAGATAAATATGCATTTGATGAAGTGTCTATAAACTCGACATTTTTAATCTTGTCACCAATAGCGTTAATGCGAGCGATACTTTGTTAAAGGTTTGCGCTAAAAGATTTAGCAATTGTTCTTGTCACAAGGGTGCACTAAAATCAATATGCATGCAATAATTTCCAAATTAAATGAATACCTTAAAAAACAGCAATTAAACGTCAATTTGAGTTATTTCAACAGTTTGATGAAGTAAATAATGTTACATAATTGTATTTTGAATTGCCTCAATTTCCACTGACGTAACCTGCCAGGGCCCCGTTTTATACTACCGTTTTGATCGTAAATCAATTTCTTAAATGCTTCACTATAAATTACACTTTTCAAATAAACGTGATTGCATTTAAATGTCTTATACATGTGATATTTCTGCACTTGGTGCACACATACGTGTCTGCGTTGAATACTTAGGTGAAATAAGTGAACGATTTTAAAATTTAAGACATCGTAAGATGTTTAATAAAAACAGGGCTCTGCAGTTTCTACATTTTATATTTACAAAGTAAAGGTAGGATTACACATTCTAACACCATTTCCAAGACTATTTATTTACACAGGACTGTTACACAGTTATGACTATATTATATGTGGTCGCGTTTTAACATTTAATAGATTAAATTGGTACAGCAACCTCAGAGAGAGATGAGATGAAATGAAGGCGTGTGGGTGCGTGCGTCCGTTTGCGGATGGGATTGTGGGTGGCGTGCGTGGGTGGGTGGGATGGAGGGTTGAACTTTGTGTTTTTTATTTATTTATTCCTTTCTAGTTGGAGGGGAAAGGGTCTTGGTGTATGTTTTTTTTTTGTTTTCAACATTTTCGTGTTCAACATTTCCACAATCACATTAATATTGTGTTCAGCGTAAATTATGTAGTTGGTTTGAAGTGAATTTCGCTTTTATTTCGTTGAAAATTGAAGGGAAAAAAACAGTTTCATATTTTTTTATTCTTCCCACTTCTTTTTACCACTTCTGTTGTATGATCACATGGGCCTATGGTACGGAAGCGTATATTGACCCCTATAAAGTTTACATATTTCGATAAAAGTAGCCTATTTATCAAGTTATATATACATATCTCGTCACTGTCATCCTTTAGATAATTAAACAAACATTGAATATCTCACTTGTTTGTTCATGGTACTATGGCTAACTGATTTTGAAATAGACAGTATTTAATATGTTAATACATTTTTAAAGAAATCAAACCGCAAAGTAACGGTAAAACTACTCTAAAAAACGTTTATCAAAACTCTATCCAGGTGTTTAGTTCAAGTAATATAATACTATATATGTGATTAAAAGTATATATTTATTTACGGGTTCTTTAAATACCCGTGATTATGCGTAACATCAACTATGAGTTGGTTACTCTTAATACAACGCTGCAGTTTGTGGAGTTTAGACTGGTTGGTTAAAGCCGTTTATTTTATGTCTATAGAGTTAGGATTCTCAAAATATGCAGGTTATATATATACCTTGCCGTCAGTAGGTTTAGAAACGGTGCACATCTATATTTTGTAAAATGTGTCTGTTGATGGCGGGATATGCTAAACAGCCACCACAATTTGTCAGTTAACTTGCTTAGAGATACGGAATGAGATAAACCTGTTAAATCTGCATATTGTAGTTCTTATAAAGAATTTCTGTCACTGAACGTCCCCCACTGTCAAAGCACTCCATGTTACTCCGATATTAGAGGAAAAAATGCATAGCTCAGTATTATCGTAATAGACCAAGTATGTTGAAATTCATCGAATTATTGCAAACTGAAATTTATGGAACGATTAAAATGTATAGAAAGTGCTTTTTTCTTTCGACATTATGTGACTAATTTTAACCTCCGCTGGCTTATAATTTCACCCTTTTATTAATATTCTAATAATACATGTATAAAATAATACATGTATAAAATAATACATGTATAACATATCAGGAACCTATATGTTTCAATTTTCATCCCAGATCATATATAACAGATAAAAATACACTACATTACTATTTTTAAAACATTTTAAGCTAGTTTCCGCTAGAATATTATAATTATTGCGATCTACATTCAAGATACAATACATTGGAATTAATCGCTGTACAAACATAGCACATGGTTACTATATCTCTTCAAAATATCTTGTAAAAATATTTTCTCTTTTTATCAAATTGAAAGCGACTCTAGTTGGGGATATATAAGTACCGATAATAACGTATTGTCTGTTATGTAAACTAGGGTGAACATCCACAAGTGAATTCATTGCTTGTTGACTTGACGATTAAAAAAATACCAACGTAAGGCAGTCATTCAATTAACCTAGTGACCGATGTTTGTCTTCCTCAAAACATTGGAAATGCTGGTTTACAGACTCGTGGCCTTTTTCTTTGTCAGTGACGTTGGAGAGTGTTTGTTTTTTAAATTGTTGTGGGAGGGGGTGTGGGCAACTGACCATTTTCAATAGGTGACTTGTTCTTTTACTTGTCAGACTTTTTTGGGAAAAACAATTGCTACTTTTATATTTGTATATGTCAGTTTGCTAATGTTATGTCCCGTGACGGTAATGTTTCAAAAGCAGACGCTCGTTTTTGAGGGTGGGGTTGGGTATGTGTATGTACAGCTTGAATCATGCTTACTACTCTGAAAGGCTCCCCCTGGCGTACAAAGTGTACTTTGGCTACGTCGTATCGAACTTGCATTATTTATGAATGTATAAATGAGACATTGTGTTTTTGTCAGTAGACTTTTGTCATAAGTTTCTGCAAAATCTACGAAACCTCGTACTTGGTACAATGAAATCAAAATTTAAATCTGAAGCCTCTGATTATTAAAGGCACAATCGGCAATTTTGAAGTGTTTATTAAGAATTAAAATTATCATGTTGAGTTGCGTGCATATATTTAAATGAAATGTTGAGTTCTCAGTTGTTCTTCATTATCTACCCGAATCTGTTTTCATAAAGATTCTTAGCGATATCTTAAGTCAAACTTTAGCTCATTTTTTAAACATCACTTTCTATCGTTTTAAGACATATTTATCATATTTTTAATAATGCTTTATGGATTAATAAACCCCACAGCTAAACATTTATGTTTAAAAAGATGCACTGTAGTGTCGCTGAGAGGTTAATAAGGATATCTGAAAATATGTTGATATCTCAAATGTTGTCTTAAGTAATATTTTCTACTTATTCAAGTGAAAAACAGCTTCCAGGCTCTAAACAAGAAGGTCAAAATGGCCCTGAAAAGTTCACTTTTATCTTGGCAAATATGGAGAAAAACGTCAAACAACCTTATAATGTCATAACAGACTGAAATCAGCAGCCATAGCAAATTCCCGCGACCGTCTTAAAGTGTTCAGGCCCCGTAAGTGTATGTACGATAATATCGTGGGGATTTCAACGCTTTCCAAGTTATGACCCAGTGGCTATGTCCCAAAGGATGGGGATGGACCCAGGGCCAATGCTGGTTGGATGATTGTATCTGTATGTCCATGCACAGTAAGTGTATATGTGGCTATAGGGTGGGTATCTCAACGGTTTCCAAGTTATGACCCGGTGGCTATGTCCCAAGGGATGGGGATGGGCCCCAGGGCCAAGGATGGTTGTATCCGTATGTTCATGCAAAGTAAGTGTATATATGGCTAAAGGGTGGGGATCTCAACATCTTCCAAGTTATGACTCAGGGGTTATATCACCAGGGGTGGGGATAAACCCCAGAGCCGATGCTTCTATCCGTCTGTTCATGTCCATTAAGCGTATATGGTTAAAGGATGTTTTTTAACGGTTTTCAAGTTCTGACCCAGGGTCTATTTCCACAGGAGTGGGCACGAACCCTGGGGCCAATGCTGGTTGGATGATTGTATCCGCCTGTTCTGTTCATGCCCAGTAAGTTCATATAGGCTACATCTTGGAAATTAAACATGCATGACCACCCAAAACTCAATTTACTTCATCAAAAACACATTATTCGAAAATTAGAAACTATTTATGATTAGTGATCCCTATATATCTGCAGGGAGTAACTCCCCTGATATCTGCCATGAACATGTAGGCAACACAGACAGAAAACTGATAGTCAACTTATGTTGCTAACATAATTTATATCAACAATTAGGGTTAGTGTGTAGTTACAGAACACACTTTCGCATAGTGGTCTGTCAAGGCCCAATGGAACAGGGCCCAGTGGGTGATTGCCCCTTGGTTATGGGGTCAGTGGGGTGAAACCAACTGAAGACAGAGACGGTCTGTGGTTGAATGTCATACATTTTAGCTTAGAGGTATATTCGTATATGATCATATATTTTAATTATATCTTCCTCAACTCCTCCTAAACGGTTTGTTGCATTTTGACGAAACTTTGCAGTGGGGGAAGACATCAGTTTTTCTCAAAAACAACCTCAAGTTAAATTTATTTAAATCACACAATATACGAAGTCTATACTGAAATCCTGGTTAAACTATATAAATATTAACAATTTTTGGTATAAAATATAATAAGTATATTACAATTGAATTGAGTTTTAAGGCGCACCAACACAAAAAAACAAAAAAAATCAACTGTATTAGAATTCTATTACAAAAACTTCAGAATGCGTGAGAACGTAAAATGTATGCGTGACTTAGCGTGATTTGACACACAAACGTGTGTGTCTCGCACCCAATGCGTGATACTTGACAGGTATGCTTTTAGTGATACGGTATATTAGATCATAGATATACAGAGTTAGATTGTCCATGGGGTAGATACATTATTACATAGGCATGGTGTCGTTTTTAGCTCTACTGGCCAAAGGCCAGCAGAGCTTATGGGATGCCGAGTTGTCCGTCGTCCGTCGGTCGTTAACTTTTGCCTCGTTAAGACGATAGGGCCTTCATTTTTTATCCGATCTTTACCTAACTTTACCAGATTGTTAATGTCAATGATAACGCGGACAAGTTCGAAAACCAACCAGATCGGACCAGTAACAGCGGAGTAACGGCCCTTGATTTAGTTAAAAATGCTATATTTTGCCTCGTTATGACGATAGGGCCTTCACTTTTCATCTGATATTTACCACACTTTAACAGATTGTTAAGGTCAATGAAAGCTCGGAAAAGTTCGAAAACCAGCCAGATCGGACCAGTAACAGTGGTGTTATGACCCTTGATTTTGTTAAATATGCTATATTTTGCCTCGTTAAGGCGATAGGTCTTTCATTTTTCATCTTATCTTTACCAAACTTTACCAGATTTTTTTACTTTTATTTTATCTCTACTGGCCAAGTTCGAAAACCAGCCAGATCGGACCAGTAATGGCGGAGTTATGGCTCTTGTAAAAATGCTATATTTTGCCTCTTTAAGACGATAGTCGCCCGCTTCATTGATGTTATAAGAGCCATATTATCGAGTGAAGCGTCCACAGGCCCTCTTGGGCCTCTTGTTTAAAATGAACTTTAATTGCAAAAAAAATAATGTTTCATTACATAAATCCGGGTTTTATACTACATGTATAACACAATTGAATTGAATTGGGGTTTTACGCGCACCAACTCAATATAGGTTATATGACGCCAAACGGATGAACATGCCATGCTCATCCTCCAGAGTTGCTGCAAATTATATTGTAGTCACTCCATTAACGATGAAGCCGCGTTTCCACATTTGCATATGCGGTGTCATGAATAAGACCTTGATTGGGCATGATAAAAAAATGACAAAATGAACATGAACCCACCCTTTCATGTTCATTTTGTCATTTGGTGGGTGGGGGATGGGGTCCTAACCCTATGTGTCTAGCGGGATTTGCAGTGGTTATATTCTACCCCGGCAACCGCACGGGGATAGCACAAGAACCTTGATTGGGCATGATAAAAAAATGACAAAATGAACATGAACCCACCCTTTCATGTTCATTTTGTCATTTGGTGGGTGGGGATGGGGTCCTAACCCTATGTGTCTAGCGGGATTTGCAGTGGTTATATTCTACCCCGTGCGGTTTCTACCCCGGCTACCGCACGGGGATAGCACAAGAACCCAGCATGAATCGACATGAAGCCTTATTAGTTTGATTGATCTTCTGAACATAATCTACAAGACACATATCGCATTCATTAAGATTCAGCCATTGAATATTGTCAAAAGAAGATTCAATTAGAGCGCATATTATGCATAGCTTTGTAGAATGTGTCATCAAATACGACACTATGACCCCGATGTTATATATTGTCAACAATAATTCGACTACATTGAGACTGATCCAGGGCTGCCAGTTCTCAGGTTTTGCGCCGGTAATTGCCGGCGTTTTTGTGCGATTACCGGCTTACCGACTTTTCAGTCGAAATTAGTCGAAATTACCGGCTTTTTCGACGAAAAATCCGTAAAATTTATTTAACATCGTTTTTGCGCAAAATTTAGCTACCATTTATTCTCTTGATGTTTAATATATAACTTTGTCATGTATGCTGTGATTTTATTATTTGATTAGGAAGACATTGTAATAAATAAAATGTAATCTTTTATACCTTCAATAGTATTTTGTCTTCTTTGTCGACCGCGTACCAATATGTACGCTTTTGAAATTGTCGCTCCGCGCGCTCAGTTTCAGCATTTTCAAAAATCTCAGGCTTTTTCATAATTTTATTATGGCAGCCCTGCTGATCAGGATTCTATAATTTATGTTTGCATATTTTAACATTAGTTGTAAGATGGTCTAATGTGTGTGTGCCGCAAGAATCTTTAATCTATTAAGTGTGTTTCATGTGTTAACATTCAATAAATAACTTGTCAAAGTAGATCGTTTCTGAATCTTTCTAATGATAGTTTCTTATTAATTTAGATACATCTAATGCGTTTTTGATCAAGTAAATTGAGTTTGAGCATGTTCAATTTCCAAGCTGTAGGATGTCAAAATGTCTTCTTTCTATTTTTAAATTACATCACGTTCTAGTGGTGTTTTTCAATACAATTTTCAGAATATTTTAAATAGTCTAATTAATACAACATAATTATTAACCTCCGAAAAGTGTAGTTTTGAATTTTCAATGGCACATAGTTTTGCATTTGACTACCACACATTTGATACAATATATTTTATAAAGATAATTTATAAATTAATTCTGTTTAGAATGCAGGTAAAGCCAGGACCTATCTATCTACAGTCCTTGGTAAAGCTTATGCATATTTCAGCCCAGTTTTACTAATTAATCAACTTAAAGGGGCATATGGCAATCTTGATTTTCTAAATAAAACCTGTAGTGTCCCCTCGTTTTTCGGCATAACACTCATTAATATTAATCACCATCAGGGTTTTGTTTGGACCATGTTGTATATATGAAGGCAACATCTGGCGTTGACGTGAATTCAGGTGTACAAGTGTTTACAATTTGTATGTGTAATTGTTTTAACTTAGAGGGCAGCCATCGCCCTCTCATTGCCAAGCACTCTCTGCAAATTCCTCAAATTTGCTATATTTCTAAATATCTTCTAGAACACTTGAATTCATAGTCAATTGCAACCATTGCTTTTATTTGAAATTAATGTTTTATTCCATGTCATTATATATTTTGTCTATGTGTATCACTTCTGCTTTTACCACAATAAAGTGTTGATCGCATAGCGTTATGCTCTGCCATTTACTGTAAATTATAAGAATAGTACTAAACTTTAAAGCAAACTATTGAATTTATTGCACTAATAATAAACCTATAAATCTATGGCAGAATAAGAAAATATGAAAACTCAAAATTTTATTTAATTATATGCAAGCAGCTTTAAAGTCAATATGTACTGGATTAATAAATCAAGACATTACTTTTTTTGCTTGAAAATCTAGAACTATCACTGAAGGTGATGAATACCCCCGATTTTTTTATTCCAAGTCTAACAAAGGGCCACAATTCTGTAATAAATTAGGCAATCGACCATGGGTGATGTAGAGGGACATAAGTTCAATAGTTGTTATGATTATATGAAGTTTGAGAACAACTGATTCAAAACTGTTTGAGAAATGATAGCAATAAAAAGGTCTTACGCGAGGCGACGGGACGGGCCAAAAATGTGTAATAAATTAGGAAATCAACCAAGGGTGATGTACAGGGACATAAGGTCATCAGTTGTTATGAGTATATGAAGTTTGAGAAATGATAGCAATAAAAAAGTGTTACGCGACGCGACGGGACGACACTGTGTTACGCGACGCGACGGGACGCGGACAACGTGATTCCTATATAGCCCCCACTTCACTTTGTGAAAGCAGGTGTATAAAAATAAAGATTGCTGTCTGTCCCTTTAATGAACATTTAAACCTCTTCAGGAGAAAATGTTAAAAGGTACACTAGTCCCATCCACAGACCTAATAAATAGATTGGACACTATGAAAATTGTGTCAATTTCAAGTGGCACAGTTCAAAAATTTCACAAAATATTTCCCAACGTTAAGCACACATATCATGAAGAGTTTTATAGATACAAGTTTCAATCAAGCCAAATACCATCACAAATTTAATTTTTTCTTTCCAATGATAGTATTTTGTTTTCTCTTTCATTGAGAGCAAAAAAGGAGTTTGATGGAAACTTTGACTATGTCAAAACATTGATTTTTAAGAGAAAAATCGAAAAATGATGACATTTTAAACTTTAAACATTTTTTTATACAATTTCTTATTTTGAAAATAAACATAAATAAGTATAATACCATTTTGCTATTCACTGTGAATCTTTTGGATGTATTCTCATCAAAATCGGTGAATAATTGAGAGAGAAGATAGAAGGAAAAGTTAAGGTGCCACGTGATATTTTGGTTACTTCACCGGTTAAGATAGGAAGTGTTTATTAATATGTCTGTGTCCCATCATACAATATTGTAAGTTTAGCATTTGTCTACTTTAAAGGGACACGTGGCCGAAGTGTTTATCAAGCATTACAATTAGTCTCTGGATTTATTAATCCAGCATCACTTCGACTTTAAATCTGCTTGCATATACTGGTAATTAAATACAATTTTGAGATTTCAACTTTTCTTCGTTATTCTATCTTAGATTTGAATACATTATTGATGAAATGTAATCAACAGATAGTAATATGCAAAAACATCTTGCTTTATACAGTTCTTATAATTAATATTAATGATTGAACAAATGAAATTTATGTAGAAAAATTAACGGGACGCCGCGAATTAAAAAATCAACATTGCCGTGTGTCTCTTTAATATATCAAACTGAAATGAACATAATCTTTCAAATCAGCACTTTTTATGACAGTATATAATATTCAGCATGTTCAGTAGACAAATCCATTCAAAACTCGACTTATTCAAATTGCACTGAAAGTACATAAAAAGTTCTTTTGATAAAATGTTATCTCATGTGAAAATGCATCCTGTGCAAACAGCTCGACAGTACTAACCGTTCAATTGAACACTTCAGTCTTGCTGAATACAACGAGACCCAAGTGTAATTGGTCTCAATAGCAGGGAGCAGTGCATGTCAGTAAACAGTTAAAGACATCACACCAGCCTAATCCATTCTATAGAAATAGTGGGGGCATAATTATGATTGTTTTTTTCATGCATTGTGACAAGTACGAGAATTTCATGCAAAATTGGAGATTGGTATGTACTGTTATATTATGAGGCCCCGACAAACAATTTTAAATCCGATTCATTTATTTCTAAATGTTATGTGTAACAGTAACAGCATGATTTAATTTCAATATTTTTAGTATTCATTTTGGTTAACTTTAAGACAACATATATTATATCGTTAATTTAATAATAATTATGTGTAAACTTACATTAATTGGGTCTTCTAAAATGGTCTACAAATACAATCTTTGAACAATAGTCTTATATACAATTATGTCAGGGCCTCAATAAATATTTTCTACAGTAGAGGATTAACAAGTTTGTGATCGTCTCTAGCTGTAAAATGTCCGTGATCTTTTGATTCTGGTGTGATGTCTTTAAGGACAGTACTCGTTAATGGTAAAGTTTTTTCACCCAAAGATTTTATCATTTTATTAGATCATAAAGTGTAATAGGTGACAGGTCTGACTTAAAGATAAAAAGTTGTCAACAGATTATTAATGTGTTACAAAAAACACCGATATGATTGCATCTATGCATAGATACACAGAATAAAAGCTAAATAGGCAGGTAGGTGGTGTAGGTGAGTGGGTGGGTAGTTACACTACGTACGTGGGTAGGTGGGTAGGTGTGTGGGTACATGTACGTCCGTACACGTACGTGGGTGGGTGGGTAGGTAGGAAGGTACACGTACGTGGGTGGGTGGGTGGGAAGGCAGGTACACGTACATCGGTAGGAACACGTGAGTGGGTGGATGGGTGGGCTGTGGGTGGGTGGGTGGGTGGGTGGGTACAGGTAGGTAGGTAGGTAGGTACGTAAGTAGGTACGTAAGTAGGTACGTAAGTAGGTACGTAAGTAGGTACACGTAGGTACACGTAGGTACACGTAGGTACACGTAGGTACACGTAGGTACACGTAGGTACACGTAGGTACACACCTACGTACCTATATACCTGGGTACCTACCTACCTGGGTACCTATCTACCTGGGTACCTATCTACATCGGTACCTACCTACCTACCTACATGGGTACCTACCTACCTACATGGGTACCTACTTACCTACCTGGGTGGGTACCTACCTACCTACCTACCTGGGTGGATACCTACCTACCTACCTGGGTGGATACCTACCAGGGTGGATACCTACCTACCTGGGTGGGTACGTACCTACCTACCTGGGTGGGTACCTACCTACCTACCTACCTGGGTGGGTACCTACCTACCTACCTACCTGGGTGGGTACCTACCTACCTGGGTGGGTACCTACCTACCTGGGTGGGTACCTACCTACCTGGGTGGGTACCTACCTACCTACCTACCTGGGTGGGTACCTACCTACCTGGGTGGGTACCTACCTACCTACCTACCTACCTACCTACCTACCTGGGTGGGTACCTACTTACCTACCTACCTGGGTGGGTACATACCTACCTACCTACCTACCTGGGTGGGTACCTACCTACCTGGGTGGGTACCTACCTATCTACCTGGGTGGGTATCTTCCTGGGTGGGTACCTTCCTGGGTGGGTACCTACCCACCTACCTACCCACCTGCCTACCTACCTGGGTGGGTACGTACCCACCTACCTACCCACCTGCCTACCTACCTGGCTTGGTACGTACCCACCTGCCTACCTACCTGGGTGGGTACGTACCCACCTGCCTACCTACCTGGGTGGGTACGTACCCACCTGCCTACCTACCTGGGTGGGTACGTACCCACCTGCCTACCTACCTGGGTGGGTACGTACCCACCTACCTACCCACCTGCCTACCTACCCACCTGCCTACCTACCTGGGTGGGTACGTACCCACCTGCCTACCTACCTGGGTGGGTACGTACCCACCTACCTACCCACCTGCCTACCTACCCACCTGCCTATCTACCTGGGTGGGTACGTACCCACCTACCTACCTACCTGGGTGGGTACGTACCCACCTACCTACCTACCTGGGTGGGTACGTACCCACCAACCTACCTACCTGGGTGGGTACGTACCCACCTACCTACCTACCTGGGTGGGTACGTATCCACCTGCCTACCTACCTGGCTGGGTACGTACCCACCTACCTACCTACCTACCTACCTACCTGGCTTGGTACGTACCCACCTGCCTACCTACCTGGGTGGGTACGTACCCACCTGCCTACCTACCAGGGTGGGTACGTACCCACCTGCCTACCTACCTGGGTGGGTACGTACCCACCTGCCTACCTACCTTGGTGGGTACGTACCCACCTACCTACCCACCTGCCTACCCACCTGCCTACCTACCTGGGTGGGTACGTACCCACCTACCTACCTGGGTGGGTACGTACCCACCTACCTACCTGGATGGGTACGTACCCACCTACCTACCTACCTGGGTGGGTACGTACCCACCTACCTACCTACCTGGGTGGGTACGTACCCACCTACCTACCTACCTGGCTGGGTACGTACCTACCTACCTGGCTGGGTACGTACCTACCTACCTGGCTGGGTACGTACCCACCTACCTACCTACCTGGCTGGGTACGTACCCACCTACCTACCTACCTGGCTGGGTACGTACCCACCTACCTACCTACCTGGGTGGGTACCTACCTACCTACCTGGCTAGGTGGGTACGTACCTGCCTACCTACCTGGGTGGGTACGTACCCACCTGCCTACCTACCTGGGTGGGTACGTACCCACCTACCTACCTACCTGGGTGGGTACGTACCCACCTACCTACCTGGGTGGGTACGTACCCACCTACCTACCTACCTGGGTGGGTACGTACCCACCTACCTACCTACCTGGGTGGGTACGTACCCACCTACCTACCTACCTGGGTGGGTACGTACCCACCTACCTACCTACCTGGGTGGGTACGTACCCACCTACCTACCTACCTGGGTGGGTACGTACCCACCTACCTACCTACCTGGGTGGGTACGTACCCACCTACCTACCTACCTGGGTGGGTACCCACCTACCTACCTACCTGGGTGGGTACCTACCTACTTACCTGGGTGGGTGGGTACCTACCTACCTACCTGGGTGGGTACGTACCCACCTACCTACCTACCTGGGTGGGTACGTACCCACCTACCTACCTACCTACCTGGGTGGGTACGTACCCACCTGCCTACCTACCTGGGTGGGTACGTACCCACCTACCTACCTACCTGGGTGGGTACGTACCCACCTACCTACCTGGCTGGGTACGTACCCACCTACCTACCTACCTGGGTGGGTACCTACCTACTTACATACCTACCTGGGTGGGTACGTACCCACCTACCTACCTGGGTGGGTACGTACCCACCTACCTACCTACCTACCTGGGTGGGTACGTACCCACCTACCTACCTACCTACCTGGGTGGGTACGTACCCACCTACCTACCTACCTACCTGGGTGGGTACGTACCCACCTACCTACCTACCTACCTACCTGGGTGGGTACGTACCCACCTACCTACCTGGGTGGGTACGTACCCACCTACCTACCTACCTACCTGGGTGGGTACGTACCCACCTACCTACCTACCTACCTGGGTGGGTACGTACCCACCTGGGTACCTAACTACCTGGGTGGGTACCTACCTACCTGGGTGGGTACCTACCTACCTACCTACCTGGGTGGGTACCTACCTGGGTGGGTGTGTTTGATGATAGGTAGGTGGGTTGGAGGGTATGTAGGTGGATGGATATTTGGGTTTGGGTGGGTGGGTGGGTAGCGAGGTAGGTAGCGAGGGAGTAGGCAGGCAGGCAGGCTGGTTGAATCAATTGGTAAAGAAGGTAGTGGGCTGAAAGATATAGATATTTGATTTGTTATGTTTTGCATACTTACATAGTTGGAAGCACTAGACGTAAATTATTGTTTTGGCTAGGTTGCAAGTAGAAATAGAAAGAGATGCAAGAATATAAAATCACACTAATTATTTTTAAAAGAATAATAGAATAAAAACAGTTTCAGTATTTAAAGAAAGTTTATTACAAAATTCAACAGTAAGTAGCAGATTTTAACAATACTATAGGAACATAGATTCATTAAAATAGTTCAGTTATACCTTCATAAAGCTGTTTTAGAGACACTGTTTAACATTTACTAACATTTTGTTTTGTCAATTTTCAGTAACAGTTGACATGATGTAGAACATACTCCTGTACAGTTGAATTGGGGTTTTACGGCACACCAACATCAAAAAGGTTATATGGTGCCAAAAGGAATGAACATTCCAGACTAACTCTCCATTTACATCTACAAATTCTCCTATAAACACTCCATTTTTCGTTTTTCGCTGGAGCCACCATCATTGTTTGCTGCCACCTCTCAAGCAGCACATGAAACAATACAGGGACCACGATGAAGACCTTTAATGAACAAGACAAACAAGAGGCCCAAGAGGGCCTGTGGACGCTCTACTGGCTAAAGATAAAGTTTATGCACAAGGGGCCATAACTCTTTCAAATATCGTTCAACCAGAACATGGTGATGATATAGGCAACTAACCTTGGTACTGATTGTCCCTGACAAGTTTCATTGAAATCCAGCCAGAGGTTCAGGAGAACTAGTCTGTACAAAGTTAGTGTATTAAAACTTCTAAGGGGCCATAACTCTGCCAAAATTCATTCAATCAGAACACGGCAATGATAGGTGCAACTAGGCTTGGTACTGATCATCCCCATCAAGATTCATTGAAATCCAGCAAGGAGTTCAGAACAGACTAATCTGGACGTTTCTCTATTAAAACCTTTAAAGGGCCATAACTCTGACAAAAATCATTCAACCCGAATATGGCGATAATATGCACAACTAGGCTTGATACTGATCATCCTTGTCAAGTTTCGTTAAAATCCAGCCAGGGGTTCAGGAAAACTAACCCGGAAAATGTTTGTGTATCAAAAACCTTTAAAGGGCCATAACTCCACCAAAAATCTGTTAATCGGAATGCGACGATGATATGCACAACTAAGCTTGTTGCTGATCATCCCTGTAAAGTTTCGTTGAAATGTGGGGAGACGTTCAGGAGAATAGTCCAGGCAAAGTTTGTGTATTAAAACCTTTAAAGGGTCATAACTCTGCCAAAAATCATTCAACCGGAACAAAAGATTTGCACAACTAGACCTGGAACTAATCATCCCTAAAAAGTTTTGTTTAAATCCGGCCATGGGTTCAGAAAAACTAGTCAGGACAAAGTTTGTGAATTAAAACCTTTAAAGGGACACAACTCTGCCAAAATCATTCAAGTGGAACACAGTGACGATATGTACAACTAGGCTTGGTACTGATCATCCCTGAAAGATTTCAATGAAATTTGGCCAAATGAAGGCCCTTTCTTCTTAATGAGGCCAAAATATAGCATATTTCAGAAAATAAAATCAAGGGCGATAACTCCAGTGTAAATGGTCCAATCTGGCTGGTTTTCAAACTTGTCGGAGCTTGCATTGATAGTAACAATCTGGTAAAGTTTGGTAAAGATCGGATAAAAAATGAAGGTCCTATCGTCTTAACGAGGCAAAATATAGCATTTTTAACTAAATCAAGGGCCATAACTCTGCTGTTGCTGTCCGATCTGGCTGGTTTTCGAACTTGTCCAAGCTTTCATTGATATTAATCTGGTAATTTTTGGTAAAGATCGGATGAAAATTGAAGACCCTATCTTCTTAACGAGGCAAAATACAGCCTTTTTTAACAAAATCAAGGGCCATAACTCCACTGTTACTAGTCCGATCTGACTGGTTTTCAAACTTATCCGAGCTTTCATTGATATTAACAAGATGGCAAAGTTTGGTAAAGATCGGATGAATAATGAAGCCCCTATCGTCTTAACGAGGCAAAATATAGCATTTTGAACTAAATCAAGGGCCATAACTCGATGTTATTAGTCCAATATGAATGCTTTTCAAATTTGTCCGAGCTTTCATTGATATTAACAATCTGATCAAATTTGGTAAAGATCAGCTGAACAATGAAGCCCCTATCGTCTTAACCAGGCAAAATACGGCATTTTTAATTAAATCAAGGGCCATAACTCTGCTGTTACTGATCCGATATGGCTGGTTTTCGAACTTGTTTGAGCTTTCAACGACATTAACAATGTGGTAAAGTTTGGTAAAGATAGGGTGAAAAATGAAGGCCCTATTGTCTTAACGAGGCAAGATATAGCATTTTGAACTAAATCAAGGGCCATAACTCCGCCAATACTGTTCTGATGTGGCTGGTTTTCGAACTTGTGCGAGTTTTTATTGATATTAACAATCTGATAAAGTTTGGTAAAGATCGGATGAACAATGAAGCCCCTATCGTCTTAACGAGGCAAAATATAGCATTTTGAACTAAATCAAGGGCAATAACTCCGCTGTTAATAGTCCAATCTGGCTGGTTTTCGAACTTGTCCAAGCTTTCATTGATATCAACAATCTGTGCAAGTTTGGTAAAGATCAAATAATAAATGAAGGTGCTAGAGTGTTCACAAGGCTTAATATGGCATTTTTCTGCAAAACAAGGGCCATAACTCCATTGAAATTATTTCGATCTTGCCGGTTTTCGAACTTGTTTGAGCTTTCATTGATATAAAGACACTGGCAAAGTTAAGTAAAGATCTGATTAATATTGAAGGCCCTAGAGTGTTCACAAGGCAGAAAATAGCATTTTTCAGAAAAAACAAGGGCCATAACTCTAGTGTTACAGACCCAATTCAGCTGATTTTCGAACTTGTCCAAGCTATAATTAGTATTAACAATCTGTGCAAGTTTGATAACGATCAAAAAATAAATGAAGGTGCTAGAGCGTTCACAAGGCAGAAAATAGCATTTTTCAGAAAAAACAAGGGCCATAACTCCGGTGTTACGGATCCGATTTAGCTGGTTTTCAAACTTGTTCGAGCTTTCATTGATATTAACAATCTGTGCAAGTTTGGTAAAGATCAAATAATAAATGAAGGTGTTAGAGTGTTCACAAGGCAGAAAATGGCATTTTTCAGAAAAAAACAAGGGCCATAACTCTAGTGTTACTGACCCAATTCAGCTGATTTTCGAACTTGTCCAAGCTATAATTAGTATTAACAATCTGTGCAAGTTTGATAACGATCAAATAATAAATGAAGGTGCTAGAGCGTTCACAAGGCAGAAAATGCAATTTTCAGAAAAAGCAAGGGCCATAACTCCGGTGTGACTGATCCGATTTGGCTGGTTTTCAAACTTGTCCGAGCTTTCATTGATATTAACAATCTGTGCAAGTTTGGTAAAGATCAAATAATAAATGAAGGTGCTAGAGTGTTCACAAGGCTTAATATTGCATTTTTCAGCAAAACAAGGGCCACAACTCCGGTGAAATTATTCCGATCTGGCTGGTTTTCGAACTTATCCGAGCTTTCATTGATATTAACAACCTGTGAACGTTTGGTAAAGATCGGATGAAAAATGAAGGCCCTAGAGTTGTCACAAGACAAAAGTTAACAACGGACGACAGACAGACGACGGACAGACGACTGACGACGGACGGACGACGGACAACTCGCCATCCCATAAGCTCTGCTGGCCTTCGGCCAGTAGAGCTAAAAATGACAGAATGAACATGAATTCGGGAGATCTTACCCCTCTGCCTGGATAAGCAGTGGACCTAGTCGTGCCCAGGAACCACACGCCCAGGAACC
The DNA here is from genome assembly GCA_037043455.1 of Cyrtodaria siliqua. Classification (NCBI taxonomy): domain Eukaryota; kingdom Metazoa; phylum Mollusca; class Bivalvia; order Adapedonta; family Hiatellidae; genus Cyrtodaria; species Cyrtodaria siliqua. Next base: position 138,320 of record JAWPHD010002198.1, read on the forward strand.
ACACAGCGTCTACAGTTGCAAAACCAATAATGTGACTATCTACTGCTGAGAATGTTTTGTGGTCAGAAGCATGTTATATTCACTCGCAGGGATATGATTTCTCCCATTATTTCACTGTATCAACAGCTCCCCTGTAGGAAATAACAACTACATCAATTTTAGATTCAATTAAAAACAAACATTTTGCAGTCAAGGTGGTACGAACTGTGCGAATTTTAAATATGACAACGTAAAATAGCAAAAGTTTTCGCTTATTTAAACGGCTTCAGAGAAGATGTCTATTTTCTACTGTAGTGAATAGACTCTATTGAAAACTGATGGATGGCTGGACAACACATATCTTGACATATAACACAAACAAAGCAAAGGCACTTGAATTATGAAGGCATAAAAATGTAATATCAATACTTTAAAAACAACCTTTTCATGGATAAAAGTCTGTGTTATGGTGAAACGCAATAAAACACATTATTATAAATATGTAAATATGTTAGTACAAACATTTAGGATACTTTCAAATTGAACACAAGTTCAGTAATTCCACTACTTTTTACTAGTTTTTCACACAAAACTTGTTTGTTCATTTTGCAAACACCCGAATCTTCGCATACAAACAGATCAAGCTGAAGATTTACGTCTGCTGTGTCTGTTGTTATATTAACCAGATTCACTAGCTGTGTCAACGATTGTGTCAGATCCTGGGACAGGTTGCCCTTTAATTGACCTGCGTTGGAAAGCAGGTACTCTTGCACTTGGTCGTCTGTAAATAGAAAAGTGGGTAAATGAATGGAAACTTGTGTTATGAATATATCAACTTTTTGAGCATGATGAATCTGTGAATCAATCCATCCACATTGTTGGCAATGTTTCCGTTTTCTAATGTAGACAATTTATGTTACCCTATGTCATATAGAGGCATTACAATTGCTCCATGTCGTATAGAGGCATTACAACTGCTCCATGTCGTACAGAGGTATTACAATTGCTCCATGTCATATAGAGGCATTACAATTGCTCCATCTATGTATAAACTGTATCGATATATTCAAACATAAACTAGACGGATGTTCCATGGAACACGTGTGTCGCCTGTCAGCGCTTTGTCAGTATAACAAGGTGTTTTTGGATCCAGATAAATGACCTTGACAAACTGGCCTGACTAAGTTTTCGTGAAGCAAAAAATTTGTATTTTAACTCATATAATGACCTTTAGTGTGACCTTGACATTTATATTTTACTATGGTCATGCCGATGTTGTCACGATGAGAATATATTGAAAGTTTGATGAAGAAATATCAAGAAATGAAAAAGTTATAGCCAACGCTAAGTTTTCGTGAAGAAAACAAGAGGTCAATGACCTTGAAGCTCTACTGATAGATTTTTGATAGCTAGGTCAACATTCCTGTGAAGTTTCATGAAAATCCATCAAGTAGTTTTATAGGAGTAGTCGCTACAAGTTTTCATTATATAACTGTATGAAAACAAAGATGGCCGCTGGCGGCCATGTTTAATGTCAAATCAAAATAATTTTTGACAAGGATCAACATCATGTAATACTGATCATTTTAGAAAAAAGCCCATATCAATATCACTTATAGTTTTTAAGAAGTAATCGCTACAAACTTGAATTTTGAAAATCTATTTTTAGCCATGGCGGCCATCTCGAATTTTCGGCCGACCTGAAATTTTGCTAGGATCAATTAGACATCAAGAGCAACATTCGTGTGAAGTTTCATGAAAATCCGTCAAGTAGTTTCAGAGGAGTTTTCATTATATAACTATGTAAACAAAGATGGCCGCTGGCAGCCATGTTTAACGTCAAATCAAAATAATTTTCGACAAGATCAACATCATGGCATACTGATCATTTTAGGAAAAGACGCATATCAATATCACTTATAGTTTTCAAGAAGCAGTCGCTACAAACTTATATTTTGAAAATTTATTTTTAGCCGTGGCAGCCATCTTGAATTTCCGGCGGACAGGATCATTTAGACATCAAGAGCAACATTCCTGTGAAGTTTCATGGAAATCCGTCAGAGGAGTAGTCGCTACAAGTTTTTACTAAATAACTCTTATGCAGCCATGTTTAACGTGGAATCAAAACGATTTTTGACAAGGACCAACATCAGGTCATGCTGATCATTTTAGAAAAAGTCCCATATCAATATCACTTAAGAGTTTTCAAGAAGTAGTCGCTACAAACTTGTTTTTTAAAAATCTATTTCTAGATTTGGTGGCCATCTTGGATTTCACATCAACATGAATTTTTGCTAGGATCAACTAGACTTCATGGGCAACATTTCTGTAAAGTTTCATGAAAATCCATTCAGTTGTTTCAGAGGAGTAGTCGCTACAAAAAAAAAGTTTACAGACGGACGACGGATGCCGCACAACGGTATAAGCTCTGCTGATCTCTGATCAGTAGAGCTAAAAATGAGTATTTAACCCATATAATGAACTTCAGTGTGACCTTGACCTTCACAATTTAGTATGGTCATGCCGATGTGTCATGATGAGAATATACTGAAAGTTTGAGGAAGAAATATCAAGAAATGAAGAAGTTATAGACAACGTTAATTTTTCGTGAAGAAAATAATTAGTATTTAGCCCATATAATGACCTTGAAATTATATTTTGGTATGGTCATGTCGATGTTGTCATGATGAGTATATACTGAGTTTCATGAAGGAACATGAAGAAATGAAAAAGTTATAGCCAACGTTAAGTTATCGTGACGGACGGACAGACGACAAAGTGATCCCTATGTATCGCATGTTTCTTTGAAAAGGTGACACAAAAATGGTAGATGTAACTGAAAAAAAAATATAATTTGATTATTAGTCGTGTTAAAAACACAGGAAACTAAACACTTTTGCAGGAATTAATGAAACACAACACACAGAGAGGTCAAATTCCATTAAGGTGGCCTACTTTTCATATTCAGGATGAGATGACAGCCAAGGTGAGCCACTTTTGATGTATTACTTCATTATATACTAAACGGAAAAAGAAACGTGACACGGGAATTTCCGCTATATATTGTATGTTCAATATGCTGCTGTTAATCGAATGGTACATGGCTACGCAAGATCTTTCCTTTCAGAAAAAAGGCTAAAACAACACGAAACACAGCAATTCGTATTCCTGCAAAGTTTCATTATTGAGTATGCGTTTGGCTCAAGCATGTGAGCAAACTTAGGAGGCAACCTTTTGCGAACTCTTTACGTTAAATACAGTACACAAATGTACTGAACTGGCTCAATTTTTCAAAGAGGATTTCAACATTTATGAATTTCTTGTTACGTGCATTGTGATTAAAATGTCTACAACATCACAGTTGTGTCCTTTCTCTAACTGCAACTTTCTTTTTTACAAAACATCTTGGGATTTCTTTGGAATATATATGGAATTAAGTGTGCAGTATATACAATATATAGCGGAAATTCCCGTGTTGCGTTTCTTTTTCCTTTCAGTATATGACTGTTATCTGTTTAGTTTAAAATCTAGTGTGTTTTGTGACGGAGATGGAACTAATAATATAAGGAATATCAGAGAGTTTGAAATATGCCATGGTAGGTCTTTATCATAATTAGTGGCCTAACTGTAGGGATGAAAAGGAGGGAGGATTTGACCTGGTGGGGATAGGGGACATAAAAAGGGAAATTAGTCTTCCAACAAATTTGAAGAAGATTTTTCAAGTATGGTTAATTCTAAACGTGCGAAACATGGCTCTTATGGTTATGGGCAATGCAACATGCATATGACATGGAAATACTGATACCAAATATGTAGATTGATTGATTGATTGAATTGGATTTTATAGTCGCACCAACAGCTAAGGTCATATGGCGACTTTCCAGCTTCCATTGGTGGAGGAAGACCCCAGGTACCACTCCGGGCAATTTTCGTGCACAGACGGGCACCTGTGTAGAACCACCGACGTTCCGCAAGCCAGCTGGATAGCTTCCTCACATAAAGATTCCTAGGCCCCTTAGGGATCAAACCTACAGCGGTGAGGGGCGAGTGATTTCAAGTCAGAGACGTTAACCACCAAATATGTAGAAGAAATAAAGCATAACCTTAAGTATGTACGCGTACGCAGGATTATAAAATTGTTTTTGCGCCTTCATGTTTTTCTCAAAATATCTTGATAAAAAGTTGGGCTAAATTCCCATTTGAAATTTAAGGGTTTTAGCTAAATTGGCTAAGGGTTTAAAAACGTATCACTAGCTTAAGACTATATAAATATGTATATGGGTAAAACAGAAATTAACATATCTTGTGTGATGATTTCCCATCATAACCATGCAAATAGAAACAGTTTAACGCAAATAGAAACACTTTAATATACACGATTCCAAGATAAACTTACTTTCAGAGAATATTTTCCATGAGTTTGGTGCCTCCTCATTAAGATGAACGCCCTCAGCTAGTTCAATGACAAGCTTGACTGTAATTCCTTCTTCTGTGCTCGTCATGCTTCTCTGTGACACTGACTCAGATGGATCCAAGTTACTGGAAGCTTGTTTGGACTCGGATGGAAATATAAATGGAAGCTGCAAATTAAAAGCATACAAAATATCAAACAATTATAATTATATACAAATAGAATAAGAGCTGTCGCCTTTTGTCTTTTAAGGGCAACAAAAATACCACCGCTAAGTATTTACTATACATGTTTAATACCGAATCAAAATAATTTTCGACAAGGATCAACATCATGTCATTTTAGAAAAAGTCCCACATCAATATCACTTAAGAGTTTTCAAGAAGTAGTCGCTACAAACTTTTTTTTAACAAGAGGTCAATGACCTTGAAGCTCTACTGATTGATTTTGATTTCAGGAAGTAGTCGCTACAGACTTGTTTTTTGAAAAATTATTTTTAGCCAAGGCGGCCATCTTGAATTTCCGGCCGACCTGAAATTTTGCTAGGATCAATTAGACATCAAGAGCAACATTCCTGTGAAGTTTCATGGAAATCCGTCAAGTAGTTTCACAGGAATAGTCGCTACAAGTTTTCATTATATAACTCTATGTAAACAAAGATGGCCGCTGACAGCCATGTTTAACGTCGAATCAAAATAATGTTTGACTCTGATAACCATCATGTCATGCTGATCATTTTACAAAAAGTCCCATATCAATATCACTTATAGTTTTCAAGACGTAGTCGCTACAAACTTCTTTTTTAAAAAATCTAATTTTAGCTGTGGCGGCCATCTTGAATTTCTGGCAGATCTGAAATTTTGCTAGGATCAATTAAACATTAAGAGCAACATTCCTGTAAAGTTTCATGAACATCTGCCAAGTAGTTTCAAAGGATTAGTCGCTAGAAGTTTTTACTATATAACTCTATGTAAACAAAGATGGCCGCTGGCAGCCATGTTTAACGTTGAATCAAAACAATTTTTGACAAGGACCAACATCATGTCATGCTGATCATTTTACAAAAAGTCCAATATCAATATCACTTATAGTTTTCAAGTAGTAGTCGCTACAAACTTGTATTTTGAAAATCTATTTTTAGCCATGGCAGCCATCTTGAATTTCCGGGCGACCTGAAATTTTGCTAGGATCAATTAGACATCAAGAGCAACATTCCTGTGAAGTTTCATGAAAATCCGTAAAGTAGTTTCAGAGGAGTAGTCGCTACAAGTTTTCATCATATAACTCTATGTAAACAAATATGGCCACTGGCAGCAATGTTTAACGTCGAATCAAAATAATGTTTGACTCTGATAACCATCATGTCATGCTGATCATTTTACAAAAAGTCCCATATCAATATCACTTTTAGTTTTCAAGACGTAGTCGCTACAAACTTCTTTTTTAAAAACCTATTTTTAGATCTGGCGGCCATCTTGGATTTCACATCAACATGAATTTTTGCTAGGATCAACTAGACTTCATGGGCAACATTTCTGTAAAGTTTCATGAAAATCCATTCAGTAGTTTCAGAGGAGAAGTCGCTACAAAAAAAAGTTTACGGACAGACAGACGGACGACGGACGCTGCACCACGGCATAAGCTCTGCTGATCTCTGATCAGTAGAGCTAAAAATCTGTTTTTAGCCATTGCGGCCATCTTGAATTTCCGGCCGACCTAAAAAAAATCTGTGATCAATTAGACATCAAGAGCAACATTCCTGTGAAGTTTCATAAAAATTCGTCTAGTAGTTTCAGAGGAGTAGTCGCTACAAGTTTTTACTATATAAATCTATGTAAACAAAGATGGCCATTAGCGGCCATGTTTAAAGTCACATCGAAATAAATTTCAACAAGGATCAACATCATGTCAAGCTGATCATTTTAGAAAACGTCCCATATCAATAACACTTACAGTTTTCAAGAAGTAGTGGCTACAAATTTATTTATTTTAAATCTATTTTTAGCCGTGGTGGCCATCTTGAATTTCTGGCCAGCCTGAAATTTTTCTATGATCAATAAGACATGAAGAGCAACATTCCTGTGAAGTTCCATGAACATCCATCACGTAGTTTCAGAGGAGTAGTCGTTACAAATTTTTACTATATAACTATGTAAACAAAGATGGCCACTGGCAGTCATGTTTAACGTCGAATCAAAATAATGTTCCACTAAGATCAACATCATGTCATGCTGATCATTTTAGAAGAAGTCCCATATCAATATCACTTATAGTTTTCAAGAAGTAGTCGCTACAAACTCATTTTGTAAAAATCTATTTTTAGCTGTGGCGGCCATCTTGAACTTCTGGGCGACCTGAAATTGTGCTAGGATCAATTAGACATCAAGAGCAACATTCCTGTAAAGTTTCATGAAAATCCGCCACGTAGTTTCAGATGAGTAGTCGCTACAAGTTTTTACTATATAACCCTATGTAAACAAAGATGGCCACTGGCAACGATTTTTGACAAGGGCCAACATCATATCATGCTGATCATTTTAGAAAAAGTCCCATATCAATATCACTTATAGTTTTCAAGAAGTAGTTCCTACAAACTTGTATTTTAAAAATCTATTTTTAGCTTTGGTGGCCATCTTGGATTTCACATCAACAAGAATTTTTGCTAGGATCAACTCGACTTCATGGGCAACATTTCTGTAAAGTTTCATACATATCCGTCTAGTAGTTTCAGAGGAGTAGTCGCTACAAATAAAAGTTTACGGACGGACGGCCGACAGACGCCGCACCACAGCATAAGCTCTGCTGATCTCTGATCCAGTCGAGCTAAAAATTGAATTAAATTAAATAAAAAAGAAAGAAATTTGTGTTAAATATGTGTGAATTTTCATGAGAGTTGCTTCAGGTGGAGAGGCGTTACGGAGTGGACAAGGATTTTCATGGTCAGGTCCCAGTGGCCTTGACCTTTGACCTCCTTACCTCGAAATCACTAGCGGTCATCCCTTATCATAGGCAGTCTACCCACAAAGTTTCATGAGATTTGCTTGAGGGGGAGTTGAGTTACAGAGGGTTTTATCGGGCCTCGATGACCTTGACCTTTGACCTACCAATCTCAAAATCATCCTCTCACCACAGACAGTCCACTCATGAAGTTTCATGATATTTGATTCAGGAGGAGAGGAGTTAAGGAGCGGACAAGGTTTTTCATTATCGGATGACCTTGACCTTTGACCTAAAAATCAATAGGGGTCATACTCTCATCACAGGCAGTCCATGAAGTTTTATGAGATTTGCTTCAGGGAGAGAGGAGACAGATAAGGACAGAAAAGGTGAAGCCAATATACCCACCACCCCATAAACTTTGTTTAGCGGGGGTATAAATATACTGAAAATAAGTTTAGCACAGTATTTTGCAGAAACTGAATGTTTATTTTATAATGTGAAGCATCTGATGACTCTGGCATGTCAGAAGGTGTTCTTGTTTTCACTTATGTGTGATTCGCGATTCAAAGTAAGTATCAGAGTTATCTCCCATTTATATAAAACAACATTTTTCACATTAAAAATAAGAATATTATCAAGAACAGGCTTAAACTTTATCAAATAACTATTCTGGTTTCGAGTGATAAAAAACGCAAAAAACAATTGACATTAACCTTGTCATTATAATGAAATTACGAACCAATTTTAAAATTATCTCCCTTTATATTGAAATAAGAACAAACTTATTTCTGTAAAGCAGGTAAATTAAAACATGTTGCTGCTTCTTTCGCAGATATCATTTAAAAATAATGTCCTGCATATACTTGTTAATTATGTTAATTATATTGTTAATGGTGGCTGAAGCACATAGCCTTGAATCAGCTCAATGGAATTATTATGTTATTTGCTTAAACATTTCTTTCAAGAAAATTCTGTAAGTATGCACATATTTAGACTAAGTTGTAAGCATGTGCATTCTTTCTTCCAAGATACAAGTTCATATGACCCACCCGCTCAGATCAACACAATCAATGTACCCATACGTTACACCTTCAATACACATGCCAGCCAGAAAATAATTATTTGAATAGATTATCAATTAACCACTAAATGACAAAAAAAACAAATCTCAACAAATCCTGGCAAGATAACATTTCAATAAAACACTTTCCCACCTGTAAATCCAAGTTATTAAATGACATAAATTTGCAAAACATAAAACAGAGCTGGATTAATTTACACACCTGTATTAGTAAATCCAGTATAAAAGTATTGATTAATTTTTAGATAAGCTATAACTCCACATACCAGTATCCTGTATAATTAACAGCAAATAAAGGTGTGTAAATGCTGACAGTAGTAAGTTTCCAACAATGTCAGGGTGATCTCCCATATATCTATTATTTTGTATACTTTCAAAACGGCATGTTTAATGGATAGCAGAAAGCTTAAAAGCTCTACAGGGAGAATTAACCCTTAACCCCCTACATATATATATATAATGCACTGTTCTTTCTTTGAATTAAGACCATTCCATTTATGTGACAAAGAGGTGTTTTGGGAAAATGACTGATCAGCAGCTGGACATTGTAAACCGTAGTTACTCGCAGGTTGATCTGGGTTTATAATGGACGCCAAGGCTATTATAGTGGTGGTTAGCGGCTTACAGGTTAAAGGAATCCCAAAAATAAACAGAAAACACCATAATGTGCTTCAGTCCCCGGATGGGGACGTAAACCGGGCGGTCCCGTGTATCGGTCTATCCTCCGAGCACGTTTAAGAATCTATTCGATAATAAGAGTAGGGCAGGTTCCCGGATTCCTATGTATCCTTCCCCTCTCTCTGGGGTGGCTCTAAATAACCTATACTGTGTTGATGAGCTGTTAAACAACATTCAATAATAATAATTCAATAATAATAAAATTAACAAATCCACTTAATAAGGTCTTGCGTTCCATTTGGATTTATTTTATGTTTTTAAAAGAGTTTGATCTGGAAAGCTTGTAAACATCGTATGTATCATATTAGTTTAAACACATTTATTTTACATTGATTGCAAGACAAGTTCTTGTAACTTATATTAATCTCTCTCATGACCAGAACCAGTACTAAGCAACATGGATTAATTATCTTGCTCAAGAATAAATAACGTGGTCATGGCGAGGATCGAACCCACGACCTTTCAACTGATATTAGGCTTTGAAGCATCTGGAAGTCCTTGTTTTGTGTACATTTTTATTGAAATATATGTACTACTGTCAAGTATAAATATCAAGTGTGCCGGACAATGCATGCATTGTACATATTGACTGGAATAAAAAAAAAACATACCATGAAGCGATATTTTTGTTATTTCAAAATATCACATACTTAAGGGGATCATTCCTCTGTTGTAATGATCAATTTATGCAAAATTACAACGTGTACTCAGCAGTCACTTGGGAATAATACTGGATTTACTGCAGTATTTTAAGCAGCCATGGTAGCTTATCAGATAAAGCCTTTTGCTTTAGAGCAGCAAGCCGCAGTAGCTTATCAGAGCAGCAGACCTCTGTATCGTGTAGATTCACTCCCGGACGGAGACATGTTAGATGTGATACTGCGATACTTGACATGTTGACCTCTATGGTTCCCAGGCAAGAATAGGACTTAGCAGAGGGGTAAGATCTCCCGAATTCATGTTCATTCTGTCATTTTTGTAATGTTCAATAAAGGTCTTCATCGCGATCCTGTATTGTTTCATGTGCTACTTGAGAGGTGGCAGAAAACAATGATTGTGGCTCCAGGATAAATGGACGTGCTTACAAGAGAAATTCCAGCAACTCCTCAGTTCTGAAGGTGAGACGTTTTTCTTTACCTAGAAATTAATGTAAATTGAGGCTTGGGCTTGGAATGTTCATTCCTGTTGGCGCCATATAACCTTTTTTGTGTTGGTGCACCGTAAAACCCCAATTCTAATGCACCTATTATGTCACATTAACACTCCATCTCGTCTTAAATTCGCGCCCGCAAACCCCCTGAAAAAAATGTGACGTAACATAACTTTGATACAAACGATGTCATTGGGCGACGTCAACAAATGCTGGCATCCGTGAATTAGAGTTTTCAAAGAAAAACAAGTGTGTATGTATGATTTGATTTTATATTTGTAGCATTTGAATGGAAAAGCATTAGAATCAAGATAACCATGCTAATATTTTCAATCTGGGTCGGTGTGTGGTTGGTTTTACCGTCTGAAATTACGGTTTACGGCTCCACTACCGCGTCCCCGTAAAAAGAAATTTCAGGCCGTAAAACCACCAACATACCGTCCCAGATTGAAAATCTTAGCATGACTATCTCGTAATTCAACTCTATACTTACACTATACACATGCTGAGATTCCAGCTCCAGTACTTTGACATCATGGTTGTTGGTGTCGGCTATATAAACCCTCTTACGTTTCATGTCTGCACATATACCTCCAGGCTCATTTAGCTCCTTTTGCAGCAGATTACTTCCCTTGCTGGAGCCAGGCTTACCGGTTCCCATCAAAGCCTTACATGATCTGGTTGCTATATCAACAGTCTTGATCTGTTGAAGTAGTGAGGTAACTTATTTTTGTGTGGTAACACTAATTTGTTAAAGGACACAAGGCAATCTTAACTTTTTAAAAACTTCCGATGTCCCGTTACTTTTACTTCTTTGCTTGCATTTGTTCCATCATTAATATTAATTATAAGAATAGTTTAAGCAATTGATTATATTGAACCGTTAATATATTTAAACCTATGGCAGAATAAGATGAAAACAAGGAACCTCAAAACTTTGTTTAATTACATGCAAGCAGGTTTAAAGTCAAAATGATATTGGACAAATAAATCATGACACCAATTTCAAAGCTTGATAAACAATTCAAGCTTGCTGTGTGTCCGTTAAAAATGGGACATTTGTTTTACAACACAGATCACTTATGAGCACAGACATAATAACTAATATCGCATACCCCGTATAAATGCCCGAGGGGGCATTGCCATTACGAGGTCCCGCCTTAATTTCATTAAGCGATGGGAAAGCTTATAATAGCAGGATTTTATAATGGATATTTTGACAATAAAACACGTTAAAAATTATTTTTATTGAAATATTGTGATAACCTGTTTAAAATTACCTATTAAATGTTTTAATTGTACAATATTCAAACTTTTTAGGCCTAACCCTAACCCTAACCACTTGAACATGATCTGTGGACCGTGTCCGTATCCATGTCGGTGAAAAATCGGTTATATAGAGAAAATGTTGGGCAGCATCCATTGATCAGTTCCGTGTCCATGTCCGCATCTGTGACGAATCGCACAATGTGCAATTTTTGTTGGACACGGACAGTACTCACACGGACCATGGATCACATACAAAGGGATGCCTGGCTTAAATTAAGGTTTTACTTCATACCCCAGCCAACCCCGTTTTCGCTTCCTGGAAAAAGTTAATACTCGGACCACGTTTATAAAAGGGGGCCGTTTATTTGAGACCATAAAACATAATTCATATTATACCTCCGAAACGCTTGTGGCGAGGTATTTTTCTAAGTTAGACCTCAAGTCCGGCTACTTGCTAGTGTATTTGTATTAGATATTGCCTGACTTTACGCAGCTATATATCATAAAGAGTTTTATACTTTTACTTAAAAGTGTGAGCAAAAGAAAGAGTTAGAAAACAGTCACAGTGTAAATGAGGAAAGTCAAATATTATGACACAGTAACTTGTTTGTATAATAAAGAGCTTTTTTATACAATTTCTGATTTTGAAAGTAAAAATAAATCCATTTATTTCGATTTTGATATTTATAATTTATATTCTCATCAAAATTAATGGTTATTTCAAAAAGGAGAAAAAGTAAAGGTCCCACATAATATATTGACCAAATAGAACATTTCCTATCTGCTATTAATAGGTCTGTGTTATAGCAATTCAGCATGCAGTTTTTTTTTTAAAAGAATGATTAACGCCACTTTGAAACCTGTTTTCATTTCCGATTTTGACTAATAGTAAACCACAGAAAGAAATACCCGTTTTCATATCCGATTTCAACTATTATAGTACACACCAGAAAGAAATGCACATACTGGCAAAGATCAACAGGCGTCGCAAAGCTATAGCCGTCATTTTGTTAACTTTTATTTTTGATGGCATTCTCACAGTATCTTAGGGAACTAGACATGATTTTATACTGGACACACAAAAAGTACTTACAAAAATAAACTTAGTGTCTAAGGGAGACAAGTACATTAAATTATGTTTAAGTATATTATGTATAAAATTGTTACTTCCCTTTAAAAAAGTCAGAACTCCCAAATCCAGAATTTCAGGTTGTTTAAATTAGTTTTCCGGACACTAAGTTATACAAATATGTATGTTAGTCATTAATCTAAGTAATTATATAAGTTATATATGATTATTGTACAACAAATAATCGTACAAGTTTCCTTATGATGCCAAGTATTGCTTCTGTGCATACTTCGCGACATTAAAATACCCATTTTGGTACTCCCTGCCAGAAGGTGTTGGCATAAAATTGTTACACGGATATTTTGTTTACAAATGGAACATCTGGTAACCTTTATTTTATGGAAATTACAATTATTGAAAATACATTGTATTGAGCTATCTGAGAAAAAAGGTTCTTTTTCATGACGACTATTGCTTGTTTGCCAGTACAGCTGGAGTCTTTATTTTACAACACAAACACCACTACTCACTTTATGATTATACGAGTCAGCAACTAAAAGTGGACCAGCTTCTGTAACCATAGCAACACCAAGTGGATGTTGCAGTTTAGCTTTATTTCCTTTATCATCAACGTCACCATACGCAAATAGATTCTGAAATGGTATGGTTTGAAAGATATTTCAGTCTTGCGCGTAGAAACTAGAATTGCAACAATTATTCTTGTACTGTGACATTACTCGGTTTAGACCAATGCTGGCTGCCACTATTTCAACATGCCTGTAGGTCAAGAGGCTTGCAGTTTTTATGTCAATAAACCGATATAATAATAGTTAAAGAAGAGTAAACACAATTCTGTTGAGATTAATGGGAGGTAAGATGACCATTTCAGTAAGGTTTTACAAATTTTAATTTGTTTTCGAACATTGGAAGGACAGGGGAGGAAAGGGGTGGTAGTGCATAGTCCACTTAATGTGGATCCTCAAGGTAAGGCTTGGTGGGGCATACAAGGTCCACCCCAACTAATGCTGACCCATGAGGTAAAAGGTAGGGGCATACAAGGTCCACCCCAACTAATGCTGACCCATGAGGTAAAAGGTAGGGGCATACAAGGTCCACCCCAACTAATGCTGACCCATGAGGTAAAAGGTAGGGGCATACAAGGTCCACCCCAACTAATGCTGACCCATGAGGTAAAAGGTTGGGGTATACAAGATCCATCCTAACTAAATGTGGACACACAAGGTAAAGGGTGGGGCATACAAGGTCCATCCTACCGAAATGTGGACCCACAAGGTAATGGTGAGGCAGGCAAGGTCCAGTTGGACTAAATGTGGATACACAAGGTAAGGGGTGGGGGCATACAAGGTCCAGCCTGACTAAATGTGGATACACAAGGTAATGGTGGGGGGCATGCAAGGTCCAGCCTGACTAAATGTGGATACACAAGGTAATGGTGGGGGGCATGCAAGGTCCAGCCTGACTAAATGTGGATACACAAGGTAATGGTGGGGGGCATGCAAGGTCCAGCCTGACTAAATGTGGATACACAAGGTAATGGTAGGGGCATACAAGGTCCATCCTACCGAAATGTGGATACACAAGGTAATGGTGGGGGGCATGCAAGGTCCAGTCTGACTAAATGTGGATACACAAGGTAATGGTGGGGGGCATGCAAGGTCCAGTCTGACTAAATGTGGATACACAAGGTAATGGTGGGGGGCATGCAAGGTCCAGTCTGACTAAATGTGGATACACAAGGTAATGGTGGGGGGCATGCAAGGTCCAGCCTGACTAAATGTGGATATACAAGGTAATGGTGGGGGGCATGCAAGGTCCATCCTACCGAAATGTGGATACACAAGGTAATGGTGGGGGGCATGCAAGGTCCAGCCTGACTACATGTGGATACACAAGGTAATGGTGGGGGGCATGCAAGGTCCAGCCTGACTAAATGTGGATACACAAGGTAATGGTGGGGGGCATGCAAGGTCCAGCCTGACTAAATGTGGATACACAAAGTAGGGGGTGGGGGCATACAAGGTCCATCCTACCGAAATGTGGACCCACAAAATAATGGTGGGGGCATGCAAGGTCCAGCCTGACTAAATGTGGATACACAAAGTAAGGGGTGGGGGCATACAAGGTCCATCCTACCGAAATGTGGACCCACAAAATAATGGTGGGGGCATGCAAGGTCCAGCCTGACTAAATGTGGATACACAAGGTAAGGGGTGGGGGCATACAAGGTCCATCCTACCGAAATGTGGATACACAAGGTAATGGTGGGGGCATGCAAGGTCCAGCCTGACTAAATGTGGATACACAAGGTAAGGGGTGGGGGCATACAAGGTCCATCCTACCGAAATGTGGATACACAAGGTAATGGTGGGGGCATGCAAGGTCCATCCTACCGAAATGTGGATACACAAGGTAACTGGTGGCGGCATGCAAGGTCCAGCCTGACTAAAAGTGGATACACAAGGTAATGGTAGGGGCATGCAAGGTCCATCCTGACTAAATGTGGATATACAAGTTAAGTGTTGGGGGGCATGCAAGGTCCAGTCTGACTAAATGTGCATACACAAGGTAAAAGGTGGGAGCAGGCAAGGTCCAGCCTGACTAAAAGTGGATAAACAAGGTAATGGTGGGGGCATGCAAGGTCCAGCCTGACTAAACGCGGATACACAAATTAAGGGTTTGGGACACGCAAGGTCCAGTCTGACTAAATGTGCATACACATGGTAAAGGGTGGGGGCATGCAAGGTCCAGCCTGACTAAATTCGGATAGATAAGGTAAATGGTGAGGGCATGCAAGGTCCACCCTGACTAAATATGAATACACAAGGTAAGGAGTGGGGGCACACAAGGTCCATCCGAACAAAATGTAAACCCACAAGGTAAAGGGTGGGGGCATACAAGGTCCATCCTGACTAAATGTGGTTCCACAAGGTAAGGAGTGGGGGCATACAAGGTCCACCCAAATCAGATGTGGTCACACAACAAGGTAACAAGGACTATGCCAACTAGATGTAGATCTACAAGGTAAGGAGCGGGGGTATACAAGGTCCAACCCCAACAAGATGTGGACACACAACAAGGTAACAAGGACTATGCCAACTAGATGTAGATCTACAAGGTAAGGAGCGGGGGTATACAAGGTCCAACCCCAACAAGATGTGGACACACAAAAAGGTAACAAGGACTATGCCAACTAGGTGTGGATCCACGCGGTATGGAGCGAGGGCATACAAGGTCCAACCCCAACAAGATGTGGACACACAAAAAGGTAACAAGGACTATGCCAACTAGGTGTGGATCCACGCGGTATGGAGCGAGGGCATACAAGGTCCATCCTAACTAGATGTGGACACACAAAAGGTAACAAGGTCTATGTCAACTAGGTGTGGATCCACGCGGTATGGAGCGAGGGCATACAAGGTCCATCCTAACTAGGTGTGGATCCACGCGGTATGGAGCGAGGGCATACAAGGTCCATCCTAACTAGATGTGGTCACACAAAAGGTAACAAGGTCTATGTCAACAAGGTAAGGAGAGGGGGCATACAAGGTCCACCCCAACTAAATGTGGGCCAGCTAATCGTGTAAACACTTGTTTACCCTGGGATCAATATCTCCTCCCACGACGTTCTTCACAGCTCCATCAGTCAGACTAATACACCTTATGGAAGAGCTCTCACTGTCTGCCACGCTGAAATGACAGAGTAGGACTCTTAGATAATGTCATAAGTACACGATATAATCGACATGAAACTATAACAGTTATTATGAAAGCGTGATAATGCATCATTACTGCTACACCGACCAATCATGTTGGTGTATCTCAGGTAGGAAATGTTTAAAGCCCCTTTCCCGCCATTGACAGGAAAAATTTACAACAAATGTACACAGTTTCTAAACCTACTGAAAATGAGGTGAGTATATATTTGCATATTTTGGAAATCCCCAAACTCTATAGACACAATATGAAGTAACTCATTTTATGCATATTCAATCATGGGTATATTAAGAACCCATGGATAAAATACATTGCAAGTTATTGGTTTAGGGGGAAAAAAACTTAAAAATTAAGTTAATGCAAACTCTATGTTTAGTTACAATGCCCTTGACCTTGAACCTAGCGACCCCAAATGCAAAGTTTCATGCCAATATCTCATTCCTAACTGAAGTTATTGAACGGAAACCATTTTTCTTATTTTTGTAACAGTTGACCTTGAACCCAGTGACCCAAATGCAACCCCAAGCTTCCTCTTCATATAACCTATCTATCCAGAAAGTTTCATACCAACAACTCATTCCTAACTTAAGTTATTGAGCAGAAACGAAACTTAAACAAAAGGTTAACGCAAAATAACAAAAAGGTGAACACACTTAAACAAAAAGGTTAACGTAACATATGTTTTGGAGAAAGCAGGTAACAGTGACCTAGTTTTCTGGGTAAGGTCATTGCTTCATGAGAAGAAGGTGCTGCTAAAGTTTGGTGAAGATTGGACATGGTTATGCTAACATATAACAAAAAGAAAATGTTGATGCCCGCCCGCTTTCCTGCCGGCTCTAGCCTGGTTTACGCCAATCTATAAGACAATTTTTTCTCTCAAAAAGATGTCTAAAAAAGTATCATTCGCTAGACAATTATCAATAATGAAAGACAAAGGTCATTCTCTTCTAATGACAATTGTATGTATGAAAATAAGAACATTTAAAATGTGTATAAACATATCTATACATGTTCCGTATATAGCTACTTTTCCTTGTTTCTTTTCTTTGTTAAAATTTCTTTTTAAATTATCTTTGTTAAAATGACTCGAATGGTCTCAAATCGAGGATATATTTCCTTTAATAAAAAGACACAATCAATATTCATTTAAAAATTGTAAGAAAAGAAAATAAGCTTACAATAAACAGTTGAGTTTGCGAGACAGTGTGAGACCCGAGGGTTGAGCGAAGCCCGCCTTCTCTGGGTAGCTATTGTTTTTGTTCTCTTCTACTCCACTGCCAGCAAAGCTCACACACGTGCCCGCACAATATTCTCTGTGTAATTAACATACAATACAATACAGAGTTAAAATAGACCACAGATGCCCTAAATAGTGCACTTACAAAGAGAACAAAATAAAACAAGGGCAATAACTCTTTATATTATATATTGTGTGATGAATTATAGAAATTTCCCAGTTTGAGAAAATCTATAACATATCCCTTCCTCTACTGTGCTATCTCGCCTAGTGTGCAAGATAGCACAGTAGCCAAATGTTATGAACTAAACGACAGACGTCACGATATTACGTCACCAACTGACGTCATGATATTACTCCGCGCTGTCGCCAAAGCAGTGACAGAAGAAGGAATACTTGTGTCAAAAGACGATTGGAAAGAAATTCATCACAGAATATATATTATATAGCTTAATTACCATTTGTGTCGTGATACGAAAAATAATTCACTCGTGAGAAATATTCTTGCGATATAGAAACTCGTGCGAAAACGCACTCGTTTCTATATCGCAAGAATCTTTCTCACTCGGGAATTATTTCCCGTATCACTTCAACAATGTTAATTAAACTCTATTTAAACATCATATCTACATCATGGCTGATATAATATAAATACAATATTCAGAAGTCAACATTGTAAAAACAAGAATTTTGTGGAATCAATCATCTCGTCTGCAATGCCTTGACACAAACAAAATATAAAATAATGAATTTGATTACCTACCCCACCATACTGTGTCAACAGCAAGGTCTAAAGGGTCACAACTTATGACAAGTTACACTTTCATCAAAGTTTAATTGATCTTTTCCATGTAATGGCAGTTTGAATCCCACTGGGACTCTGCTCAACTAGTGAGAAAGTGTTGATTCTTATGGATGGCGAGAGGTATACAGTACTGGTTCTACCCAGGAATAAGTGGGTTGTCTGCCTTAGCCACAAAAAATCGACCATCATACATAGTCTAAAATATTCTGAAAAATGAGGTTAAACAGTAGCAGTGGCAGTCACCACTAGGTTTCTCTGGTGAGTCCTAAGGTTGGATGAATGGTGGTTTACGACATTCATCACATTTTAGGCTATATATGAAGGTCGATGTTTTAGTGGTGGAGGCATACCACCCACTTTTTCCTAAATAGAACCAGTACTGTATACCTCCCACCATCCATAAGAAATAACACTTTCTCACATGTGAGGCTCCCAGTGTGACTTGAACCTGCAGCGGTGAGAGAAGAGAAGTGTCCTAAGATAAAAACTTGTCCATCAAAAGGGGATAAAAATGGGCATTCCTGAGTATTTATAACAAATAACCAAGTTTCATCACATCATCCAAATTATTTTGTAATGTCAGTCATTCATTTCAGGAGCATAATTAATGCATCTGGACATCTGATTGGCTGCTCAATAAGAAAAGCCGAATGGTATAAATCGTATTTTCAATAAAAACATTAAAAAAATACTGCATTTGTCTAAGGTTTCACAGATTTCAAAATTTGAGGACACGTACAGAAACTCTTCCCAACTCACTTGTTTTTATACCACCATGAGTCCTTGAGAAAGTAGACCCATATCTGATGAGTTCCCGCCATGGCGATATACAGCAGTTCATTGTGACCCCCACCTGCAAATGCATTAATAAACAAAGAGATATTAAAAAAAAAAAAAATGCATACAACTTACATTAAGAAAATTCAATTATTCACTAACAGCATTTAACCTAACAGTTTTGCATTACACTGTTTAATTAATATTTACTATATTGCCTGACTATATTGCCTGACTATATTGCCTGACTATATTTTGAGAAGTATTATATAAAGAATGAGGAGAGAGAGTATTAGAAGAGAAAAATAAACTTAATAGTTACTGGTATATAGAAAGCACAGTTGGATGTGATTTTGAGCAAAATATTTTACTAGTTGAGAGCTCTTCTAACTGTAAGCTTTTGTGTCGCTGGACACACGAGCAATGCAATACAATGAAAAAAAGACCTCTATGTATCGCCTTTTTCTTCTAAAAGGTGACTCAAAAAGCTTAATTTACTTATATTAAATCCAATTTTAAAGCTTTTGGAATTAAGTTCAATATATTAAGTATTTGAGTCTAAATTAGTGACAATTTGAGGAAGTGTCGATTCTTACGGATGGCGGGAGGTGTACAGAACTGGTTTTACCCAGGAAAAGTGGGTGGTCTGCCTCCACCACAAAACAAGAGCTGTCGGAGAACAGCGCAGCTCGACTATTCGATTTTTCAGAGAATAATAAATTTATAGCTAGTATATACCATCAGAAAACAAGGCTACAACAATGTGGGGTGGGGTTGGGGGCACAACATAACTATGTGTAAGAATTGACCAAAACTACACAGAAATATGTAAAAAACAAAAAAAAACAGTTTTGAGTGTGTGGTGGTGGTGGTGGTGGGGGGGGGGAGCGCAGTGAGAGGCGGGAGTGGGTTGTGGGGGGGTGCAACATATATATGTAAGAACGGACTAAAACAACACAGAACTAGAAATTGTTATTGTCCATGGGACAAAAACGTATGGCTCCCCCACTAGCCCGAACAGGCATAATTGACGACTCTAGGTCCAACCGTCCTCTATTGATCTGAGGTCGTTTTGATATTCAATATCCCTGTGACTGTATCTACTATCTGTATCAGTAAGGCCACATAAAAAAATATGTGTGGTTCAGGTAACCCGACCGACCCTATTTGTTTAAGGGGCCGACCCTAAAACTTTTTATGCAAAAATTAAAAATTAAAAAAAAAATTAAAAAAAAAATTGATCGGACATCGTTTTGATAGTCAATGTCACCGCAACCTTTACCTTTGACCTAGTGACCCCAAAATCAATAGGGATTATCTACTTGTCATGACCAACCATCCTTCCAAGTTTGAGGACCCTAGGTCCAACCATTCTCTAGTTATTGATCGGACATCGTTTGTGACACAGACAGAGAAACAGACAGAGAAAAAAACAGACAGAGAAAGAAACAGACAGAAAGCACAAAATCAATATGGCTCCCCTACCACACTTTGTGTGGGGGAGCTATAAATAAATATTTTTTCAAGTGGTGAGAGGCGGGAGTGCGGGCGGAGGGGGCAACATATATGTGTAAGAATTGACTAAAACAACACAGAAATATGTAAAAAAAGGTAAAAAAAGAAAAAAAGGTAGAGTGGGGGGCGGGGGGTGGGTGGAGCCCATGCCCCAATATATGGGTGAAGTATGAATAAGATACATAATGCTATAAGAAATCCCAAACCAAAATTATAGATATATACATGCTTACATGCAAGCCTAGATCTGCCTTTATTGCACATTTTATGGGCCATCACAATTTGGGTTCCGTGGGAGCCCAGAATTTGCAGAAGACAAAATTACTTATCCAGCCCTTTACAACATACTATAAGGAAACCAGTTCCAAAATTTAGTTCAGCTAGGACAAGAAATGTAAGAGATATAGACCTGTTAACACAGCTTACACGCAAGCATTTGGGTTCCATGGGAGCCCAGGGGTTACAGGAACCAAAATTACTTAAGCAGCTCTAAGATAATGCTATAAGGAAGCTAATGGCCAAATTTGCTTTTGCTAGGGTAAGAATTGTAAGAGATATAGACTTGTAAACACAGCTTACACGAAAATTTGATGTGAAATGGGACACATTTTATGGGCCATCATAATTTGGGTTCCATGGGAGCCCATGGGTTACAGGAACCAAAATTGCCAAATTTGGTTGTGCTAGGATAAGAAATGCAAGAGATATAGACTTGTAAACACAGCTTACACGCAAACCTTGATGTGGGACGCCACCGACGCCGGGGTGATTACATAAGCTCTCTTATTCTTCGAATAGTCGAGCTAAAAATCGAACATCAGATATAACCTTACATGTGTTGAAAATGACATAAAACACCATACAAACAACATACAAAGTTACAATAACTAGTTGACTTTCCCCAGCATTATTTCATTGAACACTAATGCATTACTCATTTTGAATGTTATTTTTAAAGAAAGTACATCAGGCTTTGGAGACAAAAATTAAAAAGCTATGAAATGACTAAATTAAATCGTGAAAACTGGCTCTGAGATATACATTAACAATTTCCTATACTATAGCGCAATAATTATTAATTATAAATTACAGCAAGTCTTATTAGGTCATGGAGTAATCACCAGGTTATAAATAGCTGTCACACATGGTAACCGCGGCGATATTGACACATGACGTTCGCTTTGCAAGACTTTGCGATTTTTTTTACCTCCAAGTTTAAAATAGCTTTCCCTGGTGCCTAACCATAGTTAGGAAATACCATATTTAGGTCTTATATGTTATATGTTCGGTGTAAAACTGGGGTGTCCAATTAAGAGTAACCAGCTCATAATTCATTTTACGCATATTCAATCATCGGTATTTTAAAGAACCTGTGAATAAACCTATAATTTTAATTGGCACATATACATTATTATATAACCTGAACACCTGGATAGAGTTTTGATAAATGGGTTTGTAGCATAATTTTGCTGTTATATGGCGGGTTAGTTTCCTTAAAAAGGAAACACAGTGCAACAAAACAAGTTCTTACATTATGATAATGAGGGATTGCTCCTGTGTAGGAGAGCAAAAAACAAGTCTACATTATCAATGAGAAATCTTGACTCACCCAATCCATCGGCCAGACACAAGTCCCATGGAGAGGATAATTCTTGGGCAGTCCCCGCCTTACCCCCTTCCTTGTCATCCCCTTGGTACCCAGTCCCAGCAATTGTCTCCACTGTACAATTGATTAAATCAGCCTAAATATAAAGGAGTAGATATAATAGTGAGAGCAACCATAAACAAGAACACCTATGGCAGATGCTCATCTGTGTCGAGTAAATCAAAATAAGTTCCAGTAAGAAGGAAATGAACTGAATTGGATTTTATGTCATATGGTGACATTCTGGCTTCCATTGGTACCCCAGATGCCTTTCCGGACAATTTTCGTGAACGAGCAGACCTATGCAGGTGACACAAAAGTAGCCTGCGTAGCATGGCAGACACTTAGGAATCACTTTGTCTGTCGTCTATCATCATCCGTCATCGTCTGTCACACTTTAACCTGCAATCTAGCCTTGGCCGTACCTTGAAAAGTATTTGACGTAAGTTCATAAAACTTCACACACATCTTCATATTACTACAAGGAATGTTGTTAAACATGTCCAATAACTCCGACTTTCATTTTGTCAGAGTTATGCCCCTTTTTATAAAACTTTAACCTGCAGTCTAACCAAGCTGAAATAAGCACACTGCAGGCGACACAAGTGTTCCGTGGAACACCCTTCTAGTTACTATAGGAACTACATTTGACAAGATTTCAGAGGTTTATATGCAACTGGTGGTGGTAAACCTATACAGACTGGTATACCCTACCTTCCTGATCACATGATTGTCTGTGTCAGCAATATATAGACTGGTTCCGTCAAGAGCCACACCTTGCGGTGATGAAAACTGGGCCTCGTGGAAACCACCATCTTTGTAGCCTCGCTTTGAACCTCCAATCACATTCTGTAGGACAAATATACATCATTTGTAATTCAAATAACTTTTTCTGTAATTCTATCTTCATGTATATTATAAAACAATTCAAGTGCAAAACTATTTTAGCTAATTTTTTCGCGTTCACCTCTAGTTTTATGTACGTGTATATTGATTACATTAACATCACTGTATTGGATTACTTGTATGCAATATAATATAGGTAGATGGTTGAATGGTGTTTTACGTCATTTTTGGCACATTTTAGGCTATGTAGGACGATCGATCTTTCTAGTGGTTGAGGCAGACCACCGACTTTTTCCCCGAGTAGAACAAGTATTGTATACCTCCTGCCGTCTGCAGGAATCAAAACTTTCTAATATAAACATCAGCATCTTAGATATGTAACACATTTCAGCAATTTGGCAAATATTGCAGACACCACTGACGTAGACATAACGTGTGCAGTTGACAAGCTTCTTGGTGACAACCATCACAAATGACAGGTGCCCGTCTATAAGATGTTTTATTACATTTCTATTGGTGCGAGACTAGGATTTTTCATAGAAAGAACATTTATAATGATTATCACTAATGGAAGAACTTTTAACTAATGCTGTAAGAAATTAAGTAACAATATATTTGTTGAATTTATGAAATGTGCACGAGTTTGCCACATCTAAATCCATATATTTGTTTTTTATTAAAAACATTAATTTACCTTACCACCAATATTTGGGTACTAAAGTTAGTACAGCTAGCAAAGTAAGATATGTTTGAGTTAATTTATGTAAAGAAATCAAAATGCACGTTTTTAAACAAATAAGAAAACAATAATGAAGCATATTTAGATGATAAACTAGAAGGCCATGGCCTACTTGTCAAACCCTATGTTGAATTTGTCCCAATTGGACTACATTTTGATTTGATGATCATCATTCTGGTGGAGTTTGGTGAAAATCCTGCAAGAAAGAAGTAAGATAAGCAAAAAGGAAGCAGGATACACATAGTCGTAGTGGAGACCAGCATTACCTACACTCTGTCCAAAGTAGGTCAAAGCGACCTGAAATTTTGCATATAATGTTAGATACATATAAGGAACATTCTACGCCAGTTTAGTGAAAAATCCTGCAAGTAGTAACGAAGATATAAATAAATGAAAGTTGGATGTATGAAATGACACACATACACCCGGATGACATTGCGATTGCTATGTCGAGATTTGTAATGCAGTTTTAAACGCAAGTACTGAAGGGCAAATTCCATGAAGGGCTGAAAAAATGTGAATCAATTCTTATATTTAATTTTTTTCCCGTAGCTACCAACCATTACGTGCCTATGGAGAAGGATAATGATAAAAGATGCAAGAGAGGTATCTACAGTCAGTGTAATTTCTGACAGAGAAATAGCCATTTTTATTTTTTTCAAATAAGTGTATGTAAACATAGGCCTATATGTGCATGTTGGTCACCAACGATTACTCCTAGACATGCTTTAAAGAAACCAACAAATTTGGGATGTATCTACAAGACAATGTACCGCATACCCCTGTATAAATGCCTCCACCTTCTTTTTTTTTCAAAAGTGGGGCATAATTTTTGTTTAAAAAGAAATGTTTTTATCATCTCAAATAAATGCCCCTCTTTTGTAAAATGCATGGGGTCATACGGTATATATTGTACCGTACATGCAGAAGTTTGACAAGCCTTTCTGTAAGCATGATGGGCTGTCAAGCATTGTCTGTGTTACATAACACCTACACCATCCCCGGTCACATCAGCTGTTCAAGCTGTCAATCCCCTACCCCTTGAAGTGATACACAACATTTGAGGTAACAGATCATTTCCAGTCTTGTCAAACTTGTATGTATACAACAAGCTTAGGCTGCGAAAATGAATAACTACGTAACACATGGACTTTGATCAGTTTTCCTTATTGTTAAAACTCATTTAAGACCTTTCTGTAACTATCCATAAATCCCTTAGAGTATGTTGGTGGAGGGACTATAAACCTTAGAACTACACACACATGCACACGCACTCCATAAATCCAAAATCCTCGAAATTAAAGGGGTTGATGCAATATTTTCAAACATGATTCATTTAAAAGAACTCTGAAAAACAAAGAAAAAAAACTGAAAGAATTATCAAAATGCCATGAACAATAAAGGAGATATGACCTACTGAAAATTTGCAAAGAACAAATGTAGACGGCCATCATATATATGGCTATATATGGCATATTTACAAAATACTTTATAAAGCAAAGAAAATCACTAAAATTGATTAACAATAAATTAACAGATGTAACATGTATTAACAGTATGCTTATTTTTCAGTGATTTTCTTTGCTTTAAAAGACATTTTGTCAATATGCCACGTACGGTAAAAAGGTACGATGACATCATCATTCCAAGACGGCCGCTTCCATTTATGTAGAACTCGTCCAAGATCTTTCTGAAAGAAACCTTCATATCAAATTTGGTGAAAAATACAAAACTGTTTACTTAACCTGAATAAGCCACAGACCTAATAACAAATAGATAGGAAACTGTGAAATGTATCTTAATTTCAGGTGGCACAGTGTGAAAATTTTACAAAATATTGCCCGACTTTAAACAATAATATCCCCAAGTGTTCCTCACTTACAAGTCGAACTCAAGTGGGATTTGAACCTGCAGCGGTGAGAGGCTAAAAGGTTTACAACGCAACGTCGTTAACCCCTCGGCCACAGAGACGCAAAATAAATAAACAATCCTGGATTAATAATACGAGATGCTAATTATAATGTTTGATAAGTACTGCAAAGATTGCCAGGACTTTTTTATATGTCCCTTCAACCACAGACTTAATAACAAATAGACAGGAAACTGTGAAATGAATCTTTAGGCCATCCTTAAAAAAGTGTTTGTTTGCTATGCTCCGACCGACCGTCTAAAAAGGCAGCGACCGTTGTTGTTTTTTAGCCTTTTCGGATTTTTTTATTGATTTTTTTTATTTATTTTTTTTACTAAAAAATTATTCGTAAAGAAATATTAATGAGGTTATCCACAGACTGCATTGTCATACATTGAGATAGGAAATTATGATTTGTAAAAATGCTTAACCAGGACTGTGGCAAAAAAAAAAAAGAAAAAAAAAAAGACCTACCTACCTACCTACTTACCCACTTAAAAAATTCAGGGTCGGAGCACAGCAAACAAATAATTTGTTAAGGATGGCCTTATTTCAGGTAGCACAGTGCGAACATTTCATAAAATATTTGCCAACTTTAAACAATAATATCATGAAAAGTTTTATACGTTTCATTGATGTCAATACCACAAATCTATTTCCCTTTGTAATGATGGTAATTTATTTATTTTAACATTTTAACCAAAAAAAGAGTTTAAAGTAAAATTGCACTAAGCCAACTGCATGGTTTTTAAGGGAAAAGCCAAAAACGATGATATATTTAAATTTAAACAGCTTTTTATACAATATGTAGTATAATCCCATGGCGCCATATAACCTTTCATGTGTTGGTGCGCCTTAAAAACCCCAATTCAATTCAATTCAATTTCACTTATGAATCTTTTGAATTTATTCTCATCAAAATCAATGAATTTTTGAGAAAGGAGTTCCAAGGTAAAGTTAAGGTGCCACGTGATATTTTGGCTTCTTCACTGGTTCAGATAGGAAGTTTCCAATATGTTTGTTATTAGGTTTGTGGGTTTATTGAGTCTATTCATGAGAGGTAATGTAAGAAGCAACACCTCTCAGGTCGCCTAGCACTGGTTTAAGCTATATTGTACTCCTAACGACACAGACATTACATTTCGTATTGCCTCTTGCCAGGGTTGTTAAGTTTACCTCTTGCCAGCGCTGTTAAGAAATAACATTTTGTATTGCCTCTTGCCAGGGTTATTAAGTTTGCCTCCTGCCAACGTTATTAAGTTTGCCTCTCGCCAGCACTGTTAAGTTTGCCTTTTGCCAGCGCTGTTAAGTTTGCCTTTTGTCAGCGCTGTTAAGAAATAACACACATTCCATTTCTTATTGCCTCTTGCGAGGGTGGTTAAGTTTGCCTCTTGCCAACTTTGTTAAGTTTGCCTCTCGCCAGCACTGTTAAGTTTGCCTTTTGCCAGTGCTGTTAAGTTTGCTTTTTGCCAGCGCTGTTAAGTTTGCCTTTTGCCAGCGCTGTTAAGAATTAACGCACATTTCATTTCTTATTGCCTCTTGCGAGGGTAGTTAAGTCTGGCTCTTGCCATCATAGAAATTGATCTGTGCTTCAACATAAAACATATTTTGACAGTTTTATTGGACAGGTAACTCATCAGATTGTCTGATGTCATACAAGCTTTACCCCAATTTTTGACTTTAGGAATATTACCCAATATGCAATAGTCTTAAATCTTGTTGCATGACACCTCCCCAAAGTTGCATTGACCAATCAGAGAGAGAGCAATAAAACAAAGGAGGTATATCCCAAGTACAAGAGTGACCAGACATTAGAAAAAAATCTGTATCATTAGTCATACAGGACATTATTTTGAGGAAGATCGTATAATTTGAGAACTGAGCTAAATATGTTAGGACGTGTAAGTGCAGCGGCTGCCATTATGGCATTTTGCATTACATCAGGTAAGTGTTTTATACTATAATTTGAGTGGAAGATCGCAAATTGTTAAATTCTTATCAATGCTTTTTAAAGGTTTTCGTCATCATCCCTGTATCGTTTCAAGCGCTACTTGAGGTGTGGCAGAAAACAATGATTGTGGTTTCAGCAAAAAATGGAGAATGGAGTGTTTACAATAGAATATGCAGCAAATCTGCAGGTGAGAAGGCATATTTTTATCTAGACGTAAATGGAATGGAATATTCATTCCTGTTGGTGCCTTTGATACATGGGACCGCATGGTCATGTTTTTACTTTTTTAATCATTCAACGCAATCCTTTTTTTGCATATTACTAACTGTTAATTACATTTCACCAAAAAACATTTAAACCTATGGTAGAAAATTGAAGAAATATTGAAAATACCAAATTGTATTGCATGTATCTTGTATTTAATTATATATATACATGCAGATTTTAAGTAAAAATCTTACTGCAATAATAAGTCGAGGTGCTAATTTTAATTCTTGATTGCCCCATCTTTAAGAACAAATGTCTACAGGTAGAGGTTGATTAGAAACCAAGAATGCAAAAGAAATTTGACTTTAATATATATTTAAATAAAACTTATCATTTATCCATCTTTGCCAAGAAATAATACAGAGAAATACTTAGCATGATATATAGCTGAGAATATGAAAAATTTACATTTAAAAACTATGAACTTTGTGTGGTTCTCTTTAAAGTGGGTTAATCAGACTTTGGGGGTAAATTAGTTTAAAAACATAGAAAGCTATGGGTAGAGTAGAACTAGGTTTTACGGAGCAGCAACACAAAAAGGTTACATGGCGCCAACAGGAATGAACATTCCAGGCTCATCCTCCATTTACATCGAGATGAAAACATGCAGAATGGGCCCCGAGAACGTTCTCACCTGCAGAACTGCAGAGTTGCTGTAAATTCTGTTTCTGCCACCACTTAAGTAGCACCTGAAACAATACAGGTAGAGGAAGAAGACCTTTAACGAAAATGACAAAAATGACAAAATGAGCAGTGGTCCTATTCTTGCCCAGGAACCACACTGGGCAAAAAAACTTGAAATGATCAATTTAAAACGTGAAATGGTTCAAAGATAAAGATGGAACATTAAAGATGAATGTCCACCCTTTTTGTAGTATTATCAATTAACAAATTTAACTCTTAAACATCATATGAACATTTCTTGACAGTCCCAGAGAGAAACATATATTTAAATCCGCTACTAAGTTGTATGTAAAAATTATTTACATGACGTAGATACTTCTTTTACCACTGAGTGACTGCACGGGGAAATGAGGTAATTTCGAATTGTATAGCTGCACAATTAATTGATAAAGACATTTACCTGTGGATTAATTTACCTGTTCAAAGTATTCTACATCATCAAATAAAACTGTATTCTCACTTTTCACAGATATTGCAATGTGTGAATTGTAAATATTTATTATTGTGTATTGATTTCGTTTTACATAAACATACACATGTTCATGAAACAAAACATGGCCGGAGAACTTAACTCTTTCCTATAATAAAGTACAATAAGTCTTAATTATAAATTACAATAAGTCTTATTAGACTATAGAGAGGTCCCCAAATTATAAATAGCTGTCACGCGGATCACCACGGCGATATCTACAAATGATGCTCGCGGTGCAATGCATTGCAATTTACTTTACCGCCGCTTTACCACCACGCTGGCCAAGTTACGTAGTAGTTAGGAAATACCTTCTTCAGGTCTTTATTTTATATGTTCAGCAGCGTGATTTCCTTTGGGGGTTTATGGCTCATTTAGTTTGTTTTTATAAATTTGTAGCATGGTCACAGACAATTCTCTTTGTTCAGGCACAGGTGTAAATCGTTTAATTGAAAATAAGACCTGTCAGAATAATTGTGCGAATAACAGTGAGAATAACAGTTAGAATAACTGAAATAGACATGCTACAAAACAATAAGAGTATGGTTTCATCTCGTTGGTTAATTTAAACACCCCATCTTGATGTTTAAATGAACCAACTCAATGAAACCATACTCTATCTATTACTTAATACAGAAACAATAGATACGAACGATTCTAAAAATATACCAATCCTGATAGGCTTTGAATAAGGGGAAGGATACATATATATAGGAATCCAGAATCGGAGAACCCTGCCCTACTCTTACTACGGAACAGACTCATGTGGTTCTTTAACAAGTTCAGAGAACAGACTCTGCCATTACGTGGTCCGAGTGTTAACTTTCACACCCCATCCAACCCCTTCTCCAAGAAGCGAAAACGGGGTTGGCTGGGGTATGAAATAAAACCTTAATTTCCGCTTAAAAAGTTTGCATATTGTAAAATCAAAACATTTAATAGGTAATTTTAAACAGGTTATCACATTTTTCAGTAACAATGTTTGTAAACACGTTTTATTTGTTATGAAAAACGCTTAATGGAATTAAGACAGGACCACGTAATGAAAACACAGGAATGTCCAATTTACCTTCCCAGCCAATGGAAGTGCCTTAAGGACACACTGAAGAAACCACAGTGGTGTCAGCGAGGCTGAAACCTGTGACCTTCGGATCAGGAAATAAGACTTTAGTTTCCTTTTTATTATATACTTTCCAGTGAAATAGTGGATTTCAAGATCAAAAAACCTTATATTTTCATTGTTTATCACATGTGAAATACCGAAAATGATGTAATGCCGCTGTTGACGTCATTGTTTTGGCACATGATGTTTTTTCTGAATTGAGTTTCAAGGTTGTGAGTATATAATAAATAGAATATTTGTTGGTTTGTCGTGAATATAGGATTAATTTTCATCTCGAAGTGAGGAAACTCACATATTCTCACTCGTGCTAAAACACTCGTAAAAATATAACTTTTCTCACTTCGAGATGAAAATAAATCCAATATTCACTTCAAACAAACATATATTCTCTATTTATTATTGTCAAGTTGAATTTTCTGTAATGATTATATATTTAATACATATATTCTCTATTTATTACTGTCAAGTTGAATTTTCTGTAATGAATATATATTTAATACATAACTTACGGTGTGGGAGTGTAATAAAGCCATGATATATTTATCATATTACACTAGTGAAATAAATATGCAAATGAAGGCTGAATCATCTTTCGGTATTTTCTGTTCTGTACATCGGAATTGTCTCCGATTTCCATAACGTTAAATACTGAACTATGGAAATCGATGAGGTAGTTTCTTTGTTCGACGTCATACGGATAAGACCGAGTCAACATACAATGTCATCATATGGCAACGTCCTATAGGCAGCTACGCTAATCAATATTACTTACTTGGCTCTTTTTTAGCGATGTGATAAATAGAATCTCACATTCGTGCCTACTTAATATTGAATTATTAAACTCGTTGGATAAAATTGATACGATGCTCGGCACAGCTCCACATCATATAATTGTATTCCAACGTGTTTAATAAATTCAGTATTAAACAGGCACTCATGTAAGAGCCTCTATATACATATTGTCAATGTGTATCCATAAATAATTGCCGATCATTTCAAAATAAATTACACTTCCGTCTATTTCAGGCAACTGCCAGCTGGGAATGGCCCCTGGTATTGGAATGGCCCCTGGTATGGGGATGGCCAGTATGCTCATGAGGAGTGACATGTCACCACAAGAGTACATGATCCTTGACAATGCCGTCAAGCAGATTGTTGGACCTACAGTTTCTCCTGACCCCCTAATGATTATGTTGGCTTCACAGAAATTCGGATCATCTTCCACACGAATGCTCACCTTTGTAAGCAGTATGCAGAGTCTTGCCAGAAGGTCAAACGTGCAGATCCCAGGCGTGATCGGTACACCCACAGCAGAGCAGATCAACAATCACGTCTATCAACAGGCCATTAAATACATTCAGCAAAGAACCGCCATGAAAGCCATGGGTGTGAACCCTCTCATGGCCACCATGATGCCATCAGCTGGAGCAACAGGTGCCACTGGCACACAGACCGGGATGAGTGACATGCTCAGAATGATGGCTACAATGAATGTTATGGGTGATCGTATGAACCCTCTCATGGCTGCCATGTTGCCCTCCATGGGTGCTACTGCTGCAGCAACAGGGACCACAGCAACAGACGCTGCAGCAACAGGTTCCGCAGAAAGAGGTACCGCAGCAGCAACAGGCGCAGCAGCAACCGGCAGTGCTGGTGCACAGACCGGAATGAGCGACATGCTCAGAATGATGGCTACAGTGAATGTTATGGGCGATCGTGTTAACCCTTTCATGGCCGCCATGATGCCCTCCATGGGGGCAACTGCTGGAGCTGGCTCTGGGTCAGGGCTGAGCAATATGGTCAACATGATGGCCCTAGGGGAAGGTGCTTCAGGCATCTGGTTTTAAACAGTTTCTCTCCGAGAAGAAATTATGTTTTTTGACCAAATCTTGTTCTTAATATGAAACAAATGAAAAGTTGCTGACCAATAGGTTCAAGAATTTAACTTAAAAGAGACGCAAGGCAATCTTGAGTTTTTTTAAAACTCACAGCGTCCTGTTAGATTTTCTACCCAACTTCTTCTTCAATCCTATTAAAATCAAATCCTACTTACACTTCGATACTCTCCGCTATAGGTAGTCGAGAGTATCGAAGCGTGATAAAGGGTCTGATTTTAATGAGATTGCTTCTTGTACTTAATTGTAGGATTTCAAAATGGAGTATTTTCACAACTGGGTAACAGTTACAAGACACTATTCATAAATATTTGAATAATTCAATGCAATTTATTGTTTGCAACTGTTAATTATATTTCACCTACAAGATTTCAATGATTAACACATGTATGTACCATTAGAGTAATTTATTTATTATTTATGTCGTTGTCAAAATAAATAAAATGTACCATGCTTTACTAAATTATCTTTCATTCTTGTTCCCACTGTAGTTTATTATAGAGTGGTGTACAATTGCATTTTGTCACATAACAAGGCTTCTGGGAGCATAATAAAGCCATGGCTTATTTATCGTTATACATTAGTGCTAGTGTTTTATAGATGCAAATGAGGACCAAATCACTTTTGTGAACACTAAAACATTTAGTCCCAATTGGTTGCATGATATATGATAAGATATGTTCAGTTGAAGTCTTAAAATGTCCAAAGTAAAAACCTTACATGAAAATACTGGACATGTCAGCCAAAGACTTTCAACATGTCAGCCAAAGTGAAACCCTTAACTGAAATAACTGTGTAACTTTTAACATGTCAGCCTAACTTAGTTACCATCACAATACCTTTACTATCCACCAGTACTATTCCATGGTGTCCCGTATGACTTACCATCACAAGACCTTTACTATCCACCAGCACTATTCCATGGTGTCCCGTATGACTTACCATCACAAGACCTTTACTATCCACCAGCACTATTCCATGGTGTCCCGTATGACTTACCATCACAAGACCTTTACTATCCACCAGCACTATTCCGTGGTGTCCCGTATGACTTACCATCACAAGACCTTTACTATCCACCAGCACTATTCCATGGTGTCCCGTATGACTTACCATCACAAGACCTTTACTATCCACCAGCACTATTCCATGGTGTCCCGTATGACTTACCATCACAAGACCTTTACTATCCACCAGCACTATTCCATGGTGTCCTGTATGACTAACCATCACAAGACCTTTACTATCCACCAGCACTATTCCGTGGTGTCCCGTATGACTTACCATCACAAGACCTTTACTATCCACCAGCACTATTCCGTGGTGTCCCGTATGACTTACCATCACAAGACCTTTACTATCCACCAGCACTATTATATGGTGTCCTGTATGACTAACCATCACAAGACCTTTACTATCCACCAGCACTATTCCGTGGTGTCCCGTATGACTTACCATCACAAGACCTTTACTATCCACCAGCACTATTCCGTGGTGTCCCGTATGACTTACCATCACAAGACCTTTACTATCCACCAGCACTATTCCATGGTGTCCCGTATGACTTACCATCACAAGACCTTTACTATCCACCAGCACTATTCCATGGTGTCCCGTATGACTTACCATCACAAGACCTTTACTATCCACCAGCACTATTCCATGGTGTCCCGTATGACTTACCATCACAAGACCTTTACTATCCACCAGCACTATTCCGTGGTGTCCCGTATGACTTACCATCACAAGACCTTTACTATCCACCAGCACTATTCCGTGGTGTCCCGTATGACTTACCATCACAAGACCTTTACTATCCACCAGCACTATTCCATGGTGTCCCGTATGACTTACCATCACAAGACCTTTACTATCCACCAGCACTATTCCATGGTGTCCCGTATGACTTACCATCACAAGACCTTTACTATCCACCAGCACTATTCCATGGTGTCCTGTATGACTAACCATCACAAGACCTTTACTATCCACCAGCACTATTCCGTGGTGTCCCGTATGACTTACCATCACAAGACCTTTACTATCCACCAGCACTATTCCGTGGTGTCCCGTATGACTTACCATCACAAGACCTTTACTATCCACCAGCACTATTATATGGTGTCCTGTATGACTAACCATCACAAGACCTTTACTATCCACCAGCACTATTCCGTGGTGTCCCGTATGACTTACCATCACAAGACCTTTACTATCCACCAGCACTATTCCGTGGTGTCCCGTATGACTTACCATCACAAGACCTTTACTATCCACCAGCACTATTCCATGGTGTCCCGTATGACTTACCATCACAAGACCTTTACTATCCACCAGCACTATTCCATGGTGTCCCGTATGACTTACCATCACAAGACCTTTACTATCCACCAGCACTATTCCATGGTGTCCCGTATGACTTACCATCACAAGACCTTTACTATCCACCAGCACTATTCCATGGTGTCCCGTATGACTTACCATCACAAGACCTTTACTATCCACCACCACTATTCCATGGTGTCCTGTATGACTAACCATCACAAGACCTTTACTATCCACCAGCACTATTCCATGGTGTCCCGTATGACTTACCATCACAAGACCTTTACTATCCACCAGCACTATCCTATGGTGTCCCGTATGACTTACCATGACATGACCTTTACTATCCACCAGCACTATTCCATGGTGTCCCGAATGACTTACCATCACAAGACCTTTACTATCCACCAGCACTATTCCATGGTGTCCCGTATGACTTACCATGACATGACCTTTACTATCCACCAGCACTATTCCATGGTGTCCCGTATGACTTACCATCACAAGACCTTTACTATCCACCAGCACTATTCCATGGTGTCCCGTATGACTTACCATCACAAGACCTTTACTATCCACCAGCACTATTCCATGGAGTCCCGTATGACTTACCATCACAAGACCTTTACTATCCACCAGCACTATTCCATGGTGTCCCGTATGACTTACCATCACAAGACCTTTACTATCCACCAGCACTATTCCATGGTGTCCCGTATGACTTACCATCACAAGACCTTTACTATCCACCAGCACTATTCCATGGTGTCCCGTATGACTTACCATGACATGACCTTTACTATCCACCAGCACTATTCCATGGTGTCCCGAATGACTTACCATCACAAGACCTTTACTATCCACCAGCACTATTCCATGGTGTCCCGTATGACTTACATCACAAGACCATTACTATCCACCAGCACTATTCCATGGTGTCCCGTATGACTTACCATCACAAGACCTTTACTATCCACCAGCACTATTCCATGGTGTCCCGTATGACTTACCATCACAAGACCTTTACTATCCACCAGCACTATTCCATGGTGTCCCGTATGACTTACCATCACAAGACCTTTACTATCCACCAGCACTATTCCATGGTGTCCCGTATGACTAACCATCACAAGACCTTTACTATCCACCAGCACTATTCCATGGTGTCCTGTATGACTAACCATCACAAGACCTTTACTATCCACCAGCACTATTCCATGGTGTCCCGTATGACTTACCATCACAAGACCTTTACTATCCACCAGCACTATTCCATGGTGTCCCGTATGACTTACCATCACAAGACCTTTACTATCCACCAGCACTATTCCATGGTGTCCCGTATGACTAACCATCACAAGACCTTTACTATCCACCAGCACTATTCCATGTTGTCCTGTATGACTTACCATCACAATACCTTTACTATCCACCAGCACTATTCCATGGTGTCCCGTATGACTTACCATCACAAGACCTTTACTATCCACCAGCACTATTCCATGGTGTCCCGTATGACTTACCATGACAAGACCTTTACTATCCACCAGCACTATTCTATGGCATCTTGTATGACTTACCATCACAAGACCTTTACTATCCACCAGCACTATTCCATGGTATCCTGTATGACTAACCATGACATGACCTTTACTATCCACCAGCACTATTCCATGGTGTCCCGTATGACTTACCATCACAAGACCTTTACTATCCACCAGCACTATTCCATGGTGTCCCGTATGACTTACCATCACAAGACCTTTACTATCCACCAGCACTATTCCATGGAGTCCCGTATGACTTACCATCACAAGACCTTTACTATCCACCAGCACTATTCCATGGTGTCCCGTATGACTTACCATCACAAGACCTTTACTATCCACCAGCACTATTCCATGGTGTCCCGTATGACTTACCATGACATGACCTTTACTATCCACCAGCACTATTCCATGGTGTCCCGTATGACTTACCATCACAAGACCTTTACTATCCACCAGCACTATTCCATGGTGTCCCGTATGACTTACCATGACATGACCTTTACTATCCACCAGCACTATTCCATGGTGTCCCGAATGACTTACCATCACAAGACCTTTACTATCCACCAGCACTATTCCATGGTGTCCCGTATGACTTACATCACAAGACCATTACTATCCACCAGCACTATTCCATGGTGTCCCGTATGACTTACCATCACAAGACCTTTACTATCCACCAGCACTATTCCATGGTGTCCCGTATGACTTACCATCACAAGACCTTTACTATCCACCAGCACTATTCCATGGTGTCCCGTATGACTTACCATCACAAGACCTTTACTATCCACCAGCACTTTTCCATGGTGTCCTGTATGACTAACCATCACAAGACCTTTACTATCCACCAGCACTATTCCATGGTGTCCTGTATGACTAACCATCACAAGACCTTTACTATCCACCAGCACTATTCCATGGTGTCCCATATGACTTACCATCACAAGACCTTTACTATCCACCAGCACTATTCCATGGTGTCCCGTATGACTTACCATCACAAGACCTTTACTATCCACCAGCACTATTCCATGGTGTCCCGTATGACTAACCAACACAAGACCTTTACTATCCACCAGCACTATTCCATGTTGTCCTGTATGACTTACCATCACAATACCTTTACTATCCACCAGCACTATTCCATGGTGTCCCGTATGACTTACCATCACAAGACCTTTACTATCCACCAGCACTATTCCATGGTGTCCTGTATGACTTACCATGACAAGACCTTTACTATCCACCAGCACTATTCTATGGCATCTTGTATGACTTACCATCACAAGACCTTTACTATCCACCAGCACTATTCCATGGTGTCCTGTATGACTTACCATGACATGACCTTTACTATCCACCAGCACTATTCCATGGTGTCCTGTATGACTTACCATGACAAGACCTTTACTATCCACCAGCACTATTCCATGGTGTCCCGTATGACTTACCATCACAAGACCTTTACTATCCACCAGTACTATTCTATGATGTCCCGTGTCTGAGACAGCCACTGACTGTCCATCTTCGCTCACACATACCTGTACAATGTGACAGAAGCATAGATATAATTACCTGTCTACAGGGGAGGTAATCGATACACTTTCAATTTAGAACTTATCTCCCTTAATACAATAAATTTTTTCTTAGAAAATCATACTCAAATGTACTGTAATAACATTTTTTTTTGTAATTTTAACACACATTTTCTATATTTTTTTTTACATTTCTGTTAAAACAATTATTTTGAAATACATGGAATAATAACAAGTATTCTGAGAAGTCAAATGTCACTCTTACAATCCTTTTTAAAAAAACAAAAAAACATGTAGGATAATTTTCATTCCTTACCACATCCCCGCCTACTCCCAACCAACACACACAAATACCAACTTTCAAGGTCAATGTATAAATTGTTACAATTTTTTCACTCACTGGCTTACGCTCGTTCATGAAAAGAACCACACATCTACCATCTAGTGAAGGATTTCCATATAAACAATCACAACAGTTAAACAATCTATTTATTACATTTTTAATCAGATTATGTATGATATTAACCAGAATTATTCGCTTTATTTAGCGTTATCGGCGGATGACGTCGACATCACCATCACGTTATTGACGTATAACTCAACGTCGCAGTTAGAGGTTTTTGTGTTCGAAGTTAATTAATATTTAGTGATTATGAATATTCTTTCACTGAGAAATCCCAATCTTTCACCCATAAAAATGTAATAAATATATTTTTTGGTGTGTGTGTCTGTGTGTTAAATTCATTATAAATAATATTCTTCAGTTAAGACTTACCTTGCCCGGAAAGTAGAGGGGTACAAGGGGAGGTGACTCCAACTGTATTGGTAAACTGTGATAAGCTATCTCATCTTTTTCTTCGTAATATTCTTTCACAACTTTGACAAAATCCAATAATTTCTGTCTGTGACCTTCGCCTACAAACTGATACAAGAATTGCCCGGAGGGTCCAACCACCACAAATGTTGGCCAGCATGCTATCTGCAAGGACGTCCATAACTTTACATCACAGTCATTCACTACTGCATGATGAATGTTATATCGTCTAACAGCACTTAAAATGTTGTCGGAGAGTTTCTCATTTTCAAACTTTGCAGAATGCACGCCAACTATAGCCACGCCATCTTCTATCGTGTATGTTTCTTCCAAGGCTTCGAGGTCCGGCAGCACGTGCATACAGTTAATACAGCAGTATGTAAAAAAGTCCAGCACGACAAGTTTTCCCTTTAGTTCCTTCTGGAAGCTCATTGGTACAGAGACATTAAACCATGTCAAACCTTTATATAAAGTAAAATATACTTGATTATAGTTTCAATAAGTAAATCAGAAAAAACTTGTGTATATGCATTTATAGACATTTTTGTTAACAAAGGGACATAAACATTCATTTACAAAATTTCTAAAATATCTTTTTTTAATGTCTGTTGTACAAAAAAAACAACGAACAAACCTATTTCACCTTGGTGAGCAGTAATTGTGTAAACAAACAAAGTTCCCTTATGCTGACATAGTCCAGGACAATAACTCTGTAATGCATCTGTTAACTTTTCTCCGTGTTGTACTAACTCGAGATCTTGCTAAAACAACCTTTAGTTGGCCAAAAAAGGAAACAGTTTACTAAAACTTGTTCTGTGAAACAGTGAAAATTTATAGATGACCGACAAAGTGCCATGACATAAGCTATAGTTGATGTTTACAAACAATGACTAATACATTTGGTTTTTTTCAAATTCACAAATTTGGGTCATTGCCCATGTTTTCATGTACACATTTCACTGAATAAAAATCAGACATTTATTTGCTTATGCTCAATATATGCTTTAGATAGTGTCCATTTAAGAAAATAATGTATCTGATCTGTTTAAGTTTAGAGGAGAATCATGGAGGACCTTACCTTCTTGGAAATCTGGTATTTTGAACGTTAACTTGGAATCAATAAGTGCCAAGTGTTTCCTGATAGCGCCTCTCTTGTCTTGATCTGCGCCAGAAATACTCTCTTCCAGATCATTGCAAGCCTCAAGAACATCATTTATGTCAACCATGGTGGGGAATCAGATCTGTAAAAAACAACAGCTGCATTCAAAAAAACTTTCATGGAAAGACAACAGGCGATGCAGTTCACAGTATGTGAACCTTGTATAGTTGCTTCACTTTTGGAATTGTTAAATGCTGATCTATGGACAAGAAAAATAAAAGTTAAGTCCATGTTTTGCATGTCAGATGAGAACACATTAGTAGCCTTTAATAAGTATGGACTCTGATCACAATAATGGGAGGTGGATGTTCATAAAAACTAATCATCACAATAAAAGATAGGAATGTAAGAATTACATGGTTAAAAACTCAGGTCAATATGCCTCAGGCTGTGAAGTTTCACAAGTGTGGGTATTGTGGTTTCAAATATATTGCATTGAATGTGTATTTCCATACAAGTTCATATATAATAGCGAAATTGACCTTTCACCTATATAAGCCAAAAGACAATAGTGATCCTCCTTTCACCAAGGGCAATGCACCTATGAAGTTTCATGAGTGTGGGAGCTATGCTTTTCAAGTTATCATGTAGAATGTGTATTTCATAGCAACCTTGATCTTGACCTAATGACTCCGCCACCTCCCCACTCCCACCACCCCACCCCAACTGCATCACACACACACACAAACATAAAATGGGTTCCTCTTCTCACCAAGCAATATACCTATGAAATTTCATGAGTGTGGGTGCTATAGTTTTAAATTTATTGGACATAATGCATATTTTCATAGTGACCTTGACCTTTGATCTATTGACCTGAAAACATTATGGTTATATCTCTCGCAAAGGGCAATGTACCAATGAAGTTTCATGAGTTAATGGTTTTGAAGATAACACATATACTTTCATGCAGAATGCGTATTTCTATATAAGGTCATGGCGACCTTGACCTTTGACTTACTGACCTCAAAAATGATGGTGTTCATGGTCTCACAAAGCACAATGTAACTATGAAGTGTTATGATTGTAGGTGTATACATTCAAAGTTAACTCGCGGAATGCGTATTTCAATATAAGGTCACAGCAACCTTAATATTTGACCTATTGACCTCAAATAATGCATATTTCTATAATAAGTTATGGTGACCTTGACCTTTGACCTACTGACCCAAACAATAGGGTTATTTCTCTCATAAAGGGCAATGTAACTATGACATTTCATGCAGAATGCATACTTCCATATACGGTCATGATGACCTTGACCTTTGACCTACTGACCTCAAAAATGATAAAAAAAATATTCTCACATAGGGCAATGAACTATGAAGTTTCACGAGTGTGGGTTTAAACTTTCGAAGTTTATATCGCGTGGAATGAATATTTCATATAAGGTCAGAGTGACATTGACCTTTGTCCGAATGACACTGAAATCAACATCGTTCTTCCTCTTATTGTAGGCAATGTAACTACCAAGTTTCATGAGTGTGGATGTATTCATAAATCTGGTAGGAGGTAAACTCAGTGTCTATCGTTGGTGCTCAACTGACTTTAGCCCTTATAAAACTAGTTTGTAGTGATAATGATATTGAGGACGCGGCACCGGACCCCATATCAATAATGGTGACAACATCGCACGGTGGGGCCGCGCTACCAAATCAATGCCTAAACTATGAAGGAACTGCACCTACATAGTAGGCGAATCTCTCCACTGACAAAAATACAGCGAGTTGATGCTCGCTGTAGTCTTTGGGGCGTGCAAGCGTATTTCCGTCTAGGCTGGAAGAAGACTTAAAAGATTTGGTGGCGCGACACCACTTTGGGGTGCTTTAAAGGATAGAAGAACATGCGTACATATCAGAGCCGGTATATTTATTCATGATAGAAATAGTACAGTATTAGCATAGTCAAGTTACAGCCCCTTCTTGTGTTCTAGGACCACAGTAACTAAAGCAGTATGTCATAGAAAGTGGCACAGTGAGGTCGATCTACCGACCGTTTATATAAGAGTATGTGTAGCTAAATAGATCCCGCATATATCCTATGCGTGTGCATGTATGTATGTATATGAGTATGCATTGAAACTTACCAGTGTCTATAGCACACAAGCGCCGGATGCCATCCCTCCCCCGTCCCGGTATAAGACTGTTATATGTAACTCTTCGACAGTACTTGGCGTACAACGCGCTGGAATGGGAGAGAGAGGGCATTTGGTGTATATGAATGTATGTACAGGTGTATGTATGAAAACTTACAATGGTCTATATAATTATTCTGTAAATTTACCTCACTAAGTACTCATCCCATCAGAAGGGATGTGACCGTCAGCAAACTTAAAAAACAGTGACATTTTGACATGTCTCATATACTCATATATGAAAAATTTCATCGATTATGGATTTCAAGATTAGGTTGATGATGTGAGATCTAACTGTTCCTGTAATACCCTAATCACAGAGTTAGTATGGGATTTCATGAACATGTTGGTATTGCATTGTCTAACCGTCTCGCCACTAGGTTGTCTTGTATCTTTGGTTGCTGATTTGATTTGTATTGTAGTGTGTTGTGCCTTGCTTATTGTCAATTTCGTTCATAAAAACAATAATAATATCGCTTTAAAACCAAGTGATTTCCATCCGGTCCGCGTTGTGTCCAAATTGACAAATCCGACCTTGACACTTATATCGACCCTGACCCTGAATAACATAGTTAAGAAACTCGGCATTAAATACATATTTTTAAGTAGGACACGCAAGTAGGTCAGGTCAGGCCAGTAGAACACGACAGGTTAAGGTCGACGCAATTAAAATGAAACATATAGGAAATAAGTGAAATGTGTATATGTATGAGTGTGTATGAAATATAATAACTACCTGTAATGATATTATTCTGTATATATCTACTATGTGTATGGATGTATGGATATCTATGTGTATGTATGAAATCTTATATTATCCTTATATATAAATACCTACTATGTGGTATCACCCAATATTCGTATATATATATATATATACTCCGTGCATTAATGTACGTTTATGTGTATGGACGAGATCTTAAATTTGTCTATATAAGTAACTACCTTTGACACTCGCGTCGGTCGAATAAGTAATTAAAATAAAACGCGTCCCACAGAAATATTGAGCGGTGTTATAGTGGAAATAGCACATATTAGGCCACTTTTTAGGCATTCGATTTTTTGTATTATAACAATTATAGAAAAAAACAAATAAGTAAGCAAATAAGTATACCAGTAGAAGCCATACAAAAACATTAAATTTTTATTGTGCATTATACCACAAGGGATGTGACCGTCTTAAAATCCAACAAATACAGTAATAATAGTGTAATAGTTCATAACTAAGTACAAAAGTAATGTTAACTCTAAAACCAGTAAACACGGCACATACCCATTTAGGACTAAGGAGCGCCTCCCTACGGTCCCTTTCATCACCAACCTGTGGGACACATCCCACAGGGGCAGTCTTGACTGGAAACCGTTACCGACCATAATTGGCCTTTCACTCCCAGTGGTAGCAATCCCCTTGCGCGAACAAGATGTTGAATTGCTGCCACAGTACCTCAGACCAGACGCACAAGCTATGCCCCAGGCATAGCAACCAACAAACTGAACACCACCAAATGCCCCAACATGTACAAACATACAACACAGTAATAACCGAACAAGCCCCAGTTCGATGACCACAAGTATTAGTATGCTGCAAATGGACACGCTAATCATCCCCAAGATGGCGTGGTACAGGCATACCCCTCATCAAACCCCAGCAAATATGATATGTTAAAAACATAATCATAACACTACAAAACAAGCACGCACCACATATAACACAACGCCAAACAAAGCTAGGACCGGAAGGTGTCAATACACGAAATTAGGTTGAATTAACCGCTGTTGTTGACACCGCTTTTAGCACATATTTAGGCATTAAACAGACCTGTTGGCAAGGTCTATATCAGCTTCAAAATTCAAAATTACACCTTTAAAAGTCCAGACTCTATTGTGCCCATCGCGTCAGGTATACCTTGACGTGTTCGTTGGCGGACGGACTATAAACCTTAGAATTACACACACACACAAATAATATTAAAAGCTTTGTTTTGTGTGTACATCTATGTATGTTCTTTTGGTGTTTTCTGATTTTAAAACACCAATATGGATACATTTAATTTAAATCTTCATTTTTCAAATAGAGATTGCGGATGAAGACTGAGAAACCCCTTTAATTTCACCTACGGAATAATCTCGACCTACCGGAAGTTGACCGGATGTGAAAGTTATGAATTAGTTTTGAAGTTACCATGCAGAATGCGTATTTCCGTATAAGGTCACAGCAACCCTGCCTTATCTTACCAAGGGCAAAGTACACATGCAGTTTCATGAGTGTGAGTGTTATGGATTTAAAATTATTGTGAAGAATGCATGATTGTTTACGGACTGATCGGCAACCCCACACCATATTAGGCCTGGCAAATCGGAGATCCGGAAAATATTTTTAAAGCTAAAAATTATCCGGATTTTTCATTTGCTCTCCGGATCTCGGGATCTCAGGATTTTCCAGCAAAACAAAATGTTTAAGATTTAACAGTCTTATATTTTCAGTTTATCAGCTCGTATTTCTCGTCAGGAGTATTTGCAAGTGTCGAATCAATGGCAGTCAACCATGTAATGCACTGACTGAATATACAATTAACGCCTACAATTAACACCTAAGTCATAATTAGTCCCATCAGTGACATAACGACATGTGCAATAGCAGCAATATATCTGTGGCTTCTTTAATTGGTCAAACTAACCGAAATAACAAGTGTGAGGAACTAGCAACTCCTTGTGTGTGGTATCACTATAACAGCTGCTGCCGTATACAATGATTATATATATGATTTATCTGAGATATCTGTTTAAGAGTTATGAAGACCTTTCATGCATCTGTGAAGAAAAGTAAATGCACTTTCTTGAAAACACAGGTTTTGTAGAGATATTGAACCA
Source organism: Cyrtodaria siliqua (assembly GCA_037043455.1). Classification (NCBI taxonomy): domain Eukaryota; kingdom Metazoa; phylum Mollusca; class Bivalvia; order Adapedonta; family Hiatellidae; genus Cyrtodaria; species Cyrtodaria siliqua. Next base: position 182,885 of record JAWPHD010002198.1, read on the forward strand.
GGGCTTTATTTCAATTATCGCCCCAGATATAACTATTTTTTTCTAATCGAATTGTGCTGTCCTCCTTAAAACAAACTATTTTGTGCAAGTTGAAGTGTGCTTATTTATTATTTTCTATAGATATCATTTACAAACAATGCATAAACTTGCATAAATAATTTCAATTTTCACTTTAAAAGAAAATAAGTGCAAAATTCAAGTCCCGTGCTCCAAATTTCCGTTTAAAAATGTTTTTCAAGCACTTTAAATCTTAAATTTTAAAAATCTCAGGATTTTGTGTTTAAAATGTTTTGGCAGCTTTGCAAAATTGGCTAAAACATTAAACATAAGTTTAGCCATTTTAAAGTTTGTTTAGCCTATGTCGACTGGAGAAGGCTAATGAATAGCTCAGACTTCGCAGATATTAATGTGTTCAACAAAACACAGATAAATATATTCGCCTTGCTCCCGTTTGATGAATAATATTGCATGTCGCGAATACACATGATACTAGTAAATTTACTCATAAGTCAAAAATGACATATAGAAAAAAAGTCATTTATAAGAACAACCTACATCAGTAACTACTATGACAAGTATAGATATATCCTTGTGTTGAAATACTTCATTAAATGCAACTATTTGATTATTGACATTTCGACTTCCGGGCTCCACTTTTTGGAAATATCTATCGGCACGACAGTCGTGCGGATCATATTTCTTATCCGCACGACCACCGTGACGATAAGATTTTCTTATCCGCACGACAGGTAATATACCTGTAGAATACCTGTAGAATCTTCAAGGGCTCTGTCGTAAGGACTACGTCCTTTTAAAACCCCTCTCGATGTAGCAGATATATAGCAAGACAACTATCGTATTTATATTAGGTTTAGATTTTTGGTGCAAAATTCACAGAGTTTGGCTGTGTGTAACTGTCACTGTAACAATCTATATTTTGTTACAACTGGTATTGTCCATTTTTCCAATGCCGATCAAACATGATTTTAAACTTTTCCACATCTTTTGCCTGTACAACATCCTGTGGCAACTGGTTCCACATACTGACGACTCTTGAGGAAAACTGGTGTAGTGTGAAGGTAGTTCTGCACATTGGCTTCTCGAGTTTGAGGGAATGGCCTCTGGTCACTGAACCTGACAACTTAAAAAAATGTTCATGTTTGCACTTGTCGAAGTTTCGGAGTATCTTAAAGGTCTGTATTGCATCAGCCCTTAATCTTCTGTAGCTAAGAGAGGGTAATTTCAGATTAGTCAATCTTTCGGTGTATGGAAGATCTTTCAGACATGGCACTAGTTTGGTTGCTCTCCTTTGCAGTCTTTCAATAGATTCAATATCCTTTTTCAAGTATGGATGCCAAACAACATTTGCAAATTCAACATGCGGCCTCACAAGTGCAGTATATAACCTCAAAAATACATGTTTGTCCACAAAACTGAAGGATATGTTTTATCAGAGACGTATATACAAAAATGGATTAGTCGACTGATATTTCATTCCAGTTCAGACCAAGTCATATACCACTACTGCATTTCCCATAGTTTAAACATATTTATTTTACAACGATTGCGAAACAAGTTATTGCAACTTAGATTAATCACTCTCGATGGCTTCCTGGGTAGAACCAGTACTAAGCAATGTTGATTAATTATCTTGCTCAAGGATAAATAACGTGGCCGCGGCGAGGATCGAACCCACGACCTCTCAATCTGGAGTTCGGCGCTCTACCACTGGACCACGCACTCCACATACAGCCTTGTTAATAGGCCTCCGTTATACTCTTTTGACCTACAACCCCTATTCCTATATCAGAACGGATGATAAAACCTAGCTTTTTTTAAAGAACTATCTTAGAGACACTCAAAGATGACCAGCAAATTGGGAGTATTGTAATGCTTTCAGCCTCTATTATGGGTATGGCTAAAGCGCTGACGCTTTCTGCAGACAAGTTAAACATATAGGGAAAACGCAGACAATATGGTTATATAGTGATAGTGGGAAACACAGACAACAAAGACAAATAGGCAATAGGTTAGATAAGTTATATACAGTAACAAATGTTAGTCTTGAATTTTTTTTAATTTATACATTTTATATGTTGTCTGATGGATGATGTTTTATTTATAATTTGATAAATTGATTTAAAAAGTAGTTGATTTTTTAAACATTTTTTAAAAAAATTCTGACTTTGAAGTTGATAATGCATCACAGTTTGTTTAGTGTAATTTACTAATTTAATTGTATTAAAGTCCAGTTGTTTCCTTTAATTCCATTTAAACATAAACAACTTTTTTTAAATTTTTCTGACTTTGAAGCTGATAATGCATCACAGTTTGCTTAGTGTAATTTACTAATTAAATTGTATTAAAGTTCAGTTGATTCCTTTAATTACATAAAATTTGTTTGATAAAAGGTTAAGGCAAGAGTTAGTGTGAAAGTAATTAAAAAACTAAACTTTGAAGGTACAGATTATGTGTGACAATCATGTGATAATTACTTTGAAGGTACAGATTATGTGTGACAATCACATGATAATTACAGGAGTCAACTTTATTAAAAGCAAACGTTTGGCCATGCACCTTCATCATCTGGTATTTGCTTATTTATATATGCTTATATATGTTTGTTCTTGTTGATAGGAATGACTGACAATTTTATTTGAAATTTCACATATTTTTCGAATAATGTATTTTAGGCACAAGAATAGTTACTTATAGGTGTACCAGTATACCATTAAAGAATGTAAACTATTATGTGTTTCACATATCATAAAACTAAGATATTTTGCAATATTTTTAGAAAATACTTGAAGAATTTCAACAAAATTTGGAATAATCTTCGAGTTCCAGTAAAGCAATATTAGAAAGAAATTTTAAAGTTGTCTTTCGTTTAATCAAATTATTGCAAAACATATTTTTCATAGGGCTTTTTCCATTGAAATCATAAAATTTCGAAATATCGCTTATATTGAAGAAACATGTTTATCATTACATTACTTTAACTAAAATAAAGATATCCTCCAAATTTTATGAAAAATAATTTGATAATAAAATAATTATATAGAAAAATGTTGGTTTTATGGTATGTGAAATGCATAATAATTACAATATCTAAACAAACAAAACAATATGTACAAAGACAATTTATCAATTATTTATCTGTTTGATCTATTACTATAAATATGTACTTAAGTTTTTCTTGGGAATTGATTTGTTACTAAATTTCATTTTTATATTATTTTTTTCTCATAAATTGTGTGCATTTATATATTAAGAGCAGTAAATAATACAACAATTAAATAAAGCAATTATAAAGAAATTTCTATGTCTATGGAACATTACTTAATATCATGTAGTTTAAATACTTTTAATTCCATTGTAAACGGATGGTATCATAATTCAATTACATTAATTATTATCTGCTAAGTAATTGCTGATGTGTGTACACAATGAATGACCCCATGGTGTGTGTGTGTGTGTAGTTCTAAGGTTTATAGTCCGTCCGCCAACGAACACGTCAAGGTAGACCTGACGCGATGGCCACAATAGAGTCTGGACTTTAATGACCCCATGGTGTGATACATATTTGACAATTTGAGATAACCAGGCACATGCGTCAGGCACACTTACCTAGTGTGAAAAGATAAAAAGCTCAATCATGTCAATCAGTGGCATTTAGTTTGATGATTGACACAATATACAACATAATAAACAGCACCTACTTCAGTAGTTTTATGATTGTGTTAATCCAATTAGCACAAACTTATATGTTAGCGATACACCATTAAATGCTACTGTTCATTGACGTACTGAAAATGAAAATTCCCAAGCTTAGTGAAAAAGAAATATGTGTGGTCAGTGACAGAGAGACTGGCATTATGAATGCATTCAAAGAACGCTTAGCTAATTGTCAATTGCTTATTTGCTGGAATCATATTTTCAGTGATGTCAGATTCTGGGTAGGCAAGGTGAGCATCGCCAGAATGGTAGTAAAGAAATTTTACTTTTTGCAAATATTCTCTTAGTACAATTGTACCCATAAAAATGCAAATTTCAGATAACATATCCTTAATGAACATGTTTTATGTTACAAATATATTTTTTGGATGTTTTATAGGGATTTGTTTTGATCTGGATAATTTAATCCAATCAAAATCTACCTTAGAATCTGACTATATGCCCTAATCGACCTATACTTTTTTCAACCAATCAGAAGCCCCATACTTTTTTCAACCAATCAGAAGCCCCAAATCAATAGTGGTATGTGACCACCATTGATCAGGCAGGATCGACGTCTCACGGCTATATATACGAGGGTCTCCCAGGATTTAGGGGGACAAGGAAACATGATCATTTATTTTTGGGGAACAAGGGAACACTGACTGTTATTTTCAGGAAATAGTGGAACATTGGCATAATTTTAGGGAACTGGGGAACATGAGTTTACAGGAAATAAAAATATAATATCTAGTTTTAATGTAAAAAAAACACCAAAAACTTTCACAAATGAAGGAAAACAACTACATTTAAGCCCAGTTTCAGCTGTACCTGATGCGGTGCATGTTGCTAAGAGTAAAAGACAGAGTTTCAGCAACTGGTTTCTCTGGATTGATGATTTCAGAACAGATCTGGTGCGATGAAGAGAGTTACGAAATGACCCTGGTTTTCAGTCCATTCTGTCAACAAAGATTCTTAGAAACAGGGATTATACTAAGACACGATGTTGATTCCATTTTTTAACGTTCTGATGCTGCAGTTACAAAAAAGTATAATCATAGAGGAAAATATCAAATAAATGGCACATACCGTTGTCCCATAAACTATAGACCTCTTGGTAATGTTTTCATTTCTGATACTAGTATTGCAACAGGGAAGGACAACAAAGTTCCAGCTGGCAGTGAATCGTGGTGTTTTATATGTGGCAGAGTCAAAGAGAAATGCCATCGTTTATAAGGACTTGACAGGTGAGACAATAATAGAAGTTGAAAGATGAAATGTTCAACAACTACAAGAAAAGTTACGAGAAACTGGTTCATGGGATAACGGCGAGAGGGAAAAAACAAAGAAATTGTTTCAAGACAACTCAAAACAATTACTGAGTAAGCAAGGAACAAAAGGTTAGAGGGTAGAAAAATAGAGGGTAGAAAAATACAAACTCTGTGTAGACAAGAATATTTCTAGGCCGCTTGCATTAGCATTTGACAGCAGTAACAATTTGTTTGTGTCCACAATGGGGAGGAGGGCGTTATACTTAAAGTCAACTAGGAATGTGAAACAGCAGAACCGGTTATATCAAATGGAAACGAATGTGTCAGAGTACACAGTTCGACTGTTTTACAAGACAGATTAGTATTGAATGACACAGAGGACTATCCAGTTAAGTTGCTCAATCCTACAACAGCAGAATGCAGCCACTATATTGAAAATGTGAGCAAAAAAACAAAGAGATGGAAAGGATCCTAAATATTCCCAACCTGGAGGACTATGTGCAGATATAGAAACAACACTGTTCGTTGTAGATACCGCTACTGGCCAAGCCCGTAGCTAGGCCTGAAATGTAACAGAGGCAAATCCCTCAACTTATTTTGGTGTCCGGTGGCATTCACCGCCTTCTCCGCCCTGGATTTTGTTTTGATAATGATTTCCTGAAATTTTGTTGCATTTCACGGCAATGTTTAAAGTTTTAAGCATGACTTATTTTGTCAATGATTGATAATGTATCGATATTGGGGTTGTTTTATGTAAAGTTAGTACATTCCCAAACTTCAACCGAGGCAACTGCCTCGCTGTGCCTCGGTGTAGCTACGGACCTGCTGGTGCCCGCAGAATGAAAAGCGGTGTTAGTGGACTTGTTCTTTATCTAAACAATCTCCAAATATTTAGCTTGACATACCTTGAAACAACAGCGAATCGCAATAAGGACCTCGGGGAATTGTATCAACTGTTGTAATATATGACTCGCTTTGTGACACCAAGAGCTTACTTTAAGAGCTTACTTTCCCGTGCCAATTAAGACTGTTGGAAATCTTCAAAATGAAGTGTTTGTTAACATTGGTCGAATAAAAATTATTTTCAGAGATGAGAGCAGGGTCTTCAGACCTGTCAATGCAGCTTGAGTTTGACAATATATTTTGTAGAGCAATCAAGGAGCATTTAAAACAAAGGTGCAAAACAAAACAAGTTCGAAGTCATATTACACCAAATTGATGTCCGAGGTCAAATATGTTGATCTGCCCAAAACGTACGCTCCTAAATCTGTGCATCTGACCAAAGAGCAGAAACAGGAGATGCGAGACCGGAGAGCACCATATGGTCAAGGAGTTCCACAAAAAAAACGGTGAGAAGTATGAGTGTGAAAGACAATCCAGGAACTCTGCCAATTAATGTGTATGCTTCAGAACCGACTGTGTGTAAACCAGTTGACTTCAGTAAAGTCGGAGAAGTACAACAAATTCAAGCTGAAGAATTACCTGAGGTTGTGTATGATGCAGGTGACTTAATCTGTTTGAATATATTGGACAGAGTAGACATCATCATGCGTAAAGAAATTGTTATCTCGCGTATGAAAAAGGCAAAATACATAAGATACTCTCAATACCCATCCAATCCGTTGTATTTTATGGAAGGCGATGAAGTGGCCGTTTGTATGAAATATATAAATGGAAGCTTGAAAAAATGTGCTGTACACAAAAAATCAATTTGAGCTAGAAGAGAGGAGTATCCCAAATCAGCAGTGCCATTGAAACAGTTACTTTAGCAGAGGCAAGAGAGGAGGTTGTTGAAAATACCACCAGAAAGTCAACAAGAGGACAGAAGAGCAGAGTAATGGAAGATGTTTTCTACTATGATCACTAAATGTCAAGTAAGATAAAATATGTAAATCTTTCAAAATACTGTTGTGCTCATTACTTTTTAACATTGATGAGAAAATATGATAAACACATGTTCAGAACAATTCTATGTGAAAACCATGAAAAAAGTACATGTAGATCACTGAAGTTATTGTGCTCAAAAACTGTTGTCTAAGATGTAACTGTTAATTGTTGTAGGCCAAATGTTTTTTGCATATTTTTGGGGGGAACAAGGGAACATTGGAAACATATTTGTGGTGAACAAAGCAAAATATATTTGGGGAACAAGGGAACATTGGGTCATTTTCAGGGAACAAGGGAACATGGACCCCCTGGGAGGGCCTCATCTACGTACATCTGCATCGGTACGTTGATCTGTCAACTCAATGGAGAATGGCTCAAAGAAAGTAACCTGCCAAATACAAATGTAAGGACAAAATTACTCTACAACACCGTTTCTCAAAACATGTTTCTCCTGTGTTCAGGTCATATACTAATGTATATGTTCATTCACGGGTTCTTAAAATACCCATGACTGAATATGCGAAATGAATTATGAGTTTGTAACTCTTTTTTCTTGTTTCCCGGTAATGCTTCAATCAATTACTGATTATACTAGCATGCATGGTGGTGGCAAGATAAATTTATACCATTTAACACCAGAATAAAAACAGATAAAGTACATAGTAATTTTGTTTTACTGACTTCCCCTCCTACCAACTATTTAAACGTATGTTTGTCAGTGGTATCAGTTATACCTCTGACCTGATGCTTAAATGTTTGACTTGAACTCTTCTACAGTTCTACTGGTAGCTGTAGGGAGAGAGAGGGGGTGATGGGGTGTTGCATTCCACAGAGGAATGACCCTGGGGGAAAATGACCATTTATAAGCATCAGTATAGGCAAAGGGACGGGTATATTGGAATGGATGGTTATCTCTAGTCTGTCGAGTTTGGCGTTGGATTTCTTCCAGATACCTTGCCTTATCGATCGAGACTAGATCGCTATGAATTTTGAAAAAGGACAAGCTGGCTTGACCGAGAACGCTATCCTACCTATCTACCCACATGTCAAAGCATCGAACACGCTGGCATTCCCCAGCTATTCACAGCTCCTAGCACCAAACACGCTATCATGTCCAAGCAATCAACCACAGACATATTAATAAACAGATAGGAAACTTCCTATCTTAACGAATGAAGTAACCAAAATATCACGTGGCACCTTAACTTTACCTTCTATCTCCTCTCTCAATTATTCACTGATTTTTTAGGAGAATACATTTAAACGATTCATAGTGAATAGCAAAATGGTATTATAATAATTTATGTTTATTTTGAAAGTGAGAAATTGTATAAAAAGAGGTTTACAGTTAAAAATGTCATCATTTTTCGCTTTTCTCTTAAAAGCAAGGTTTTGACATAGTCAAAGTTTCCGTCAAACTTTATTTTTGCTCTAAATGTAAGAGAAAGAAAAATACTATCATTGGAAAGAAAATTAAATTTGTGATTGTATTTGGTATGAATGAAACTTGTATCTAAAAAAAACTCTTCATAATATGTGTGTTTAAAGTTGGGAAATAATTTGTGAATTTTCGCACTGTGCCACGTGAAATTTAGATAATTTTCGTAGTGTCCAATCTATTTGTTATTAGGTCTGTGAATCAACCGAGCATGCACGCTATTCTACACCAGCTACCCACACCTCCTAGCACTTGTGAGTTGTTTCTAATCGCGGTCCGATACTCGGATGAACGAAGGCGGACTGCACATGACCTGGCGGGGTTTTGACCTGGCGGGGTTTTGTCTTTTCGCACGGCATATTGACTGTCGTCTTTTCGCTTGGCGTTATTTCGCCCGGCGTTTTTACGTTATTCCGCTTGGCGTCTTTTCGCCCGGCGTTTTTTCGTCTTTTCGTTATTTCGCTCGGCGTCTTTTCGCCCGGCGTTTTTTCGTCTTTTCGTTATTTCACTCGGCGTCAAATAGGTGAACAAACTGTATGTACTGCATACAGATACTGCGCTTGTATCCGGTGTGTCTTAACAGAAAACGGATATTCCACTGCACGAAAAGACACAGACAGTAGTGGTTTCTCTTTTACTTTTCTTATCATAAGCAATTTTGCTGATACTATTATAGCGACGGGAAAATAATATAAATACAATAATTAAATCGCATTTGTTCGCTGTTTATTCGTTTTTTTCAGTAGTAAATGGAAATATCCACGAAGCGCATTTTTTTCGGCGTTCATGTGGTTTTAAACGCGGTAGTGAATGGCAAATACGCGATTCACGTATTACGCCATTTACTACCGACGTTTAAGACCGCATAAACGCCGACAAAAATGCAAAGCAATTCGTTAATAAATGAGCACTCATGTATAACATAACATAACACATAACATAACATAATTTTATTCAGCATTAAACCACAATACAATAGTTTATAGCCTACATATACATCTGAAAATACAAAAGTCTGTCTCTCCCTTTCATGGTGACTTATATCCGTCAGCAATATATAATACGTTTTACCTGGAGGAAAGTAAATATGTATGTTTTATATTAACAACACTTCTTTTTATAGATTTGCAATTACAACATATCGTCATAAATTCAAGTTCATTAAATAGCATTAGCCATAGATGTACATATCACTCACACTCAACTATATCAAGTTCACCCACTTTCGTGATACATGCATATGTACATTAATTATTTTGAATGCGTTTTTTAAAGGCATAATATAAATATTTACTTAATTGTTCCAAATTATTTTTAGATTGCTTTGACATAAGAGAGTCTAATTTATTAAGTGTTGGCCATCTGCAGAAATATCTAGGCAGAAATCTTGTTCTTAATTCAGAGTAAAACGGGCACACAAGAAGAAAATGGTACTCATTCACAATAACTCGCATATTGCAAAAAATGCAAACCCTTTCATTGCGTTCAATATTATTATGTCTACCTGTTTCGATAACAAGTGCATGTGCAGATGTTGTAAATTTCGTTAAAGCAATTCGGAATTTAGGGGTAGTAATTGTACTTAAATACTGTTCATAGTTAAAATTAAATTTAAATCTACTATATGTCAATAGTCTGCTAGAATTATTGATAGATCCAAACCAAGATTGCTTGTATTGATCTAAAATACTGAGTTTAATTTGATCGTAAGGGATATCGATCGTTAGTTGACTATGCCAAATATCCGAAAACCCAAGATTTTCTAATTCTCTCTTAATGTGCCAGGCCCAGTTCATGCGATTAAGCCTGTGATTATTATTGTGTTCGCATTCTTGTTTTATCATGATGTAAGTTTTATAAATCAAGGAATCGCGTTTGGTAAGCACTTTAACCCAGTATTTAAGCATTCTCAGTTTTCTGTATATTTTTAAAGGGTAGCGACCTAGCTCACCGTATAAACCTTCTAAATTTGTCGATTTTCTGACACATAAGATGTTTCTGCAAAATTTATTATGAACAATTTCTACGTTAGGAGCTTCATGGAAACCCCACACTTCACATGCATAATTTAAAATAGACCCAACAAGAGAGTCAAATAATTTACACTTCTCATTGATTGGGATTGTTATTTGATTAAATACATTATATAATTTATGTAATGAGTATGACGCATGCTGAGCTAAATTCTGTTGGGTTCTTGCCCAGTTACCGTTTTTGAAGAATTCCACTCCTAAATATTTAAATGATGAAACTATTTCTAACTGAATTCCATTCAAAACAAATGCAGGATTTGAGGGTCTGCCATTTTCGAAGATCATTATTTTTGTCTTACTTGTGTTAATTTTAAGTCCCCAAACATTGCAATAATTTTGGAGGTCATTTAACATACTCTGTAAAGATTCTACCGATTGAGAAAAGATCACTGAATCGTCTGCGTATAATAAAATGAATACCTTTAGTTCGTCTATACTAAATATATCACTGCTATCTGTGTTGATACTATTAGATAGATCATTAATGAAAAACATGAACATTATCGGAGACAATGGGTCCCCTTGCTTTAAACCGCCATTTGAAACGAAAAGTTCAGATATAGTATTTTTATATTTTATAGAACATTTGACCGAAGAATATATTGACTGTAGTGTTTTCAACATTCTCGGGCTTACATTTTCTTGAGTAAGTTTATGCCACAATAAATACCTATCGACGGTGTCGAAAGCTTTTTCGAAGTCTATAAAAGCACAATAAAGCTTTTTCCCTTTTGTATTGAAAACCTTTGCAATTATTGAATAAAAAATAAAATTTTTATCTACTGTAGATTTAGCTTTTTGAAATCCAAATTGGTTATCGTCAATTTTATCATGCAATTCTGACCACTTTTTTATGCGGTTTAATAAAACATGTGAAAATATTTTTGGCAGCATATTTATAAGTGTTATTCCTCTATAATTGTTTGTAGAGTCAATATCACCCTTATTTTTGAATAGAGGTATAATCATTCCTTCACCCCATGATTTCGGGTACTCTCCATTTAAAAATATTTTGTTAAAAAGCTTAACAATAAATGGTAAAATAATAGTTTTTGACAATTTAAAGACTTCAGCTAAAAGAGTGTCAATTCCAGCTGATTTTTTATTTTTCAAAGACATATCTATTACTAAACTTATTTCATCGTACGTTATTTCCCCGTCTAGGTCTAGGTCTATAAAGTCGGATTGATTATCGTTCGTATTATTAACGAAGTCCGGTAAGTTATTTCCAACTTGAAAGATGGCTTTAAAATGAGTATAAAAATGTTGAACTGATAAAATGTCTGACGTTTTCTCTTTCGTCTTTAAGTGTTTATTTATATTCTTCCAAAATTCTCGAGGTTTAGTTTTGGCTATTTCACATAATCGTTTGCCTTCATTTTGTTTAAATTTTGCACGCACCTTACATTTAGTACGATTAAACAGTGTTCTAGCTTTAGTAAACAATCGTCTATTTTCGTCGGTTTTATTTTTCAGAAAGGTGTTTCTAGCCCTTTGGAAATCTTTTCTCTTATTTTTGCAGCTTTCGTTAAACCAGTTTTTCGAGTGCCTTGTTTTTTTATAAGGCGTGCTCTTTATAACGATATTTTGGCCCATTACTGTATCTACGTTTTCTTGCATAAATTGTGTAAATAATTGAACTGATGTGTCTACATTTTCCTGGTCAATATTGCCGGTAAAGTTACAAATTTGCTCTTGTTTCGATAAAATATTTTCAGTTTTTGAGTTTTAGTTTCATCCCATATAACTGTATGAACTATTTCTGGCTCTTTTCTAATAATTCGTTCATTTTTCTTTATATTAAATGTTAACAGCAGCGGCGCGTGGTCAGACAATTCTGAGAATGGTAAAACTTTAAAGTCTTCAATATATTTAAAATCTTCGTAGTCCATTAGAATATAATCTAGAACGCTTTGGCCACGTGATGAGCAATATGTGTAGGCCCGATAATTGGCAGAAGGACAAAAGCTTTCGACCATGTGCGTCAGTCACGTGATCGTTACTATTGCGCGAAGGCATGTCAATAAACATTGCATCATCCTTGTCGTCTCAGTATCTGTCAAAATGTAAAATGTCATCATTGTCAGTTATATTTTAAAATGTAGTTCTCCAACAAATCTAAGTGAACAATTTCCTCTCCATTATCAGTAATACTACCTAACACTTTCGATTTGGGGCCTGGTAGATAAACATGGCCAAAATATACATCTTCATTGAAGTGAAATAGATCATTTTTAATTCGCAACCAAATGAAACCATAGGAAGATTTTTCTACCACTTTGATATTATTTGTTAAGCAGTTTTTAACATAAACAGAAATACCCCCACTATATCGGCCTCGTTTTGCTGCCTTGGCTTTATTTCCATATATATGTTCTGCACCATATCCAGCTATATCTAAATTGGCAGATTCGTTTTTCTTTATCCATGTTTCACAAAGGAAAACAATATCATATTGAGAAACCAGGTCTAAAAAATCAGTATCTCCTAATTTACGTTTTAAACCACAGACATTCCATGATATTACTTTAAGATTTTCCTCCCTTTGACTTCCCTAATTATGCTTGTAATCCTGACCATTAATGAATAACTTTTCACGCACCATTCGCACATTGTTACCTTTTTCTTCCATCACGTTTCATAATAGGATATAAAGTTTTACGTTTGTCTATAATTTCTCTCGGCCATTGAGGTTTCACTGCACAGTTATTAGTTTTCAATTCAGTTTGTATGTCCATGCTCTTCTTTCGTATGTTTTCCCTGTCAGAATATTGGTGGAACTTCACTACGATGGGTCTTGTCTTGTTGACCTTTCTCTGTCCCAGTCTGTGTGCCCTGTCGATTTTGATATTTCCTACCGTTTCCGTGTCCATATGTAATTGACTGCAGCAGAAGGTTTTAACAATGTCTGAGCAATCGTTTGGTTCCATGTCGCCTTCCCCTACCCCGAAGAACAGTAGATTCTCTCTCATCGATCTACTTTCTATTTCTAGCAATTTCGAGTCAACTTTTTCTTTCTCTTGTTTAAGCATCGATGTGTTTTCTTCCATTTTTTTGCACAAGTCTTCCATATTTTTGATGTCAGATTTTGCTTTTTTCAGTTCTTGTTTTTGGTTTTCCGTCACTTCACTGATGAACGAACACGAGTTTTCGACTTCCATAATTTTTTTATCCATATTTGTCATTTTTGTTTCAAGTTGTGAGAGTTTCACGTTGATAGAATTTACAGTCTGATCAATTTTGTCTATTTTCTGCACGCTCAGTTTGATTGCTTTAATATCTTCTGAAAACTGATTAAACCATTCGGGTTTAGAAGTTGGGGATGGAGATTGGAACATCAAATGTTGTGGTTGTGTTTGCTGTGCCCCTGATCCTGGACTTTGGCTCATAACCTGTGGTGGGTACATGTACATTCCGCCCGAGCCCATCATAGACGCCATAGGCGTGTTACAATTTGCAGCACTCATTTGATTCAGCGATTGTTGACATATTATATTATAACGTACATTGTAAAAGGAAAAACTAACCTTCAATAGTGGCGTCCTCATCCATTTCGATGCTAGTGTTAACTGATAAATTCATTTGTTCTAGTGTGCATTCAAGGCGATAAGCCCACGCGCTGCACGCGCTGCACGATCTTTCAGTTTTTCAAAACCCCACAGACAGGGTTTTGTATTTAAAAGTCAGATATTGAAATAAAAGGTAGAACAATTTGAGTTTTCAGTACTACCATAGGTCTAAATGAATGTATTGGTGCAAAATAATCAACAGTTAGGGATGCAATTTATTTGCACTATTCAAATGTGTAAAAAAAAAAACAGAATGCCGCGACTTAAAAAAAAAGCCAAATTGTCGTTTGTTCCTTTAAGGGCTATTGGTCAGCCATCTTTGAAAAGAAAATCCAAAATGGATGGGGTATGGTTAATTGAAATGTTCACCCAAATGCATATTATAGGTATGAACATTGTCAATGACATAATAGATGACATTAATACAACATTAAGTCAATTAATACAACACTACTGATGTGAACATAATATCAGAAACAATATTTATTTGGCAGAAATGGTGCCCTATATATTCGAAAAGTGTATTAGTGCAATTTTACTCTAAGATGTTTTGTTTTTCATGTTAAATAAATTTGTCCATAGAATTGTCCATTTATCTAAAAATGGCACACGAGACATTATTTCTAAATAAAGTGAGCCATGTTATCACATCATCCAAAATTCGAAGTACACCATTGTTAAAAATGAAGATTTTCTTTATACGCCATGTGCCTTCAACACACGCACATGATACACATGAAAAGCATGCAGGTGAATTGTAAATTGAAACATGCTGAAACATTCGGATAAACAGGTAATTTGACCGTATTCATATACTGAAAGGCAAAAGAAACGCAGGGTGCGTATTTCCGCTATATATTGTATGTTTAATATGCTACTGCTAATCGAATGGTACAGGGCGACATTAGGCCTGTCCTTTTAGAAAGAAGGTTTAAACAGCACTGAACACACCAATGGTTAGCCCTTTAAAGTTTCATTATCGTCAGAATGCGCATTTGGCTCAAGCAGGTGAGCAAACTTAGGCTTTAAATGTTGCAATCACTTAACATTAAATACAGTAGTGAACTGGTTCAATTTTTCAAAGAGGAACTTCAGCATTTATGAAATTCTTGTTACAACGTGTACTGTGATTAAAACGTCTACAACATCACATTGTGTCCTTTCTCTGACTAACAGCACTGTTATTTTTTTACAAAACATCTTGGGATTTCCTTGGAATATATATGGAATTAAGTGTGCAGTATATGCAATATATAGCGGAAATACGCACCCTGCGTTTCTTTTTCTTTTCAGTATATGTTATTATTTAGTTTGTGCTGTTTTTATACGAATATAATAATAAATTACTCTTGTGTTGCCATGTTTCTATTTACAACAGTCACTCAGTTGTGTTTAATACATCGAAAAATATAGTTGGCATTTATAATAGTTTAACAATTAAAACCCGTCAGTGCCACCATACTATAGCATTGAGATTATGCCATTGAAAGAATAGATTGTTTTTTTTTACAATGATTGACTTTGAAATGTGGATGATGTGATAATAATAATAATAATAATAATAAATGCTTTATTTAATGATGGTAACTCAATCAATTTACAAATTGTTCTCCCTTGAGGCCATCAAATGAAGAAACATGTAACACACACACATGGTTATATACATACAATATTATACAATTCTGAAGAGTTTACTGTTGTAAAATCAAAAGTCCCTATATATAAATCTTTTAAAGTTATTTTAAAGTACTTAACCAAATGCAAGCAAATTAAAATTAACTAGTATTACCTAAAAGATAGGAATAATATTTCTTTTTAAATTCTTTGATATGTTTGGCTTGTCGCATTGGAGGTGCGATCGAGTTCCATATGACAGCACCAGAATAACGAATACTTTGTTTGTATATACTTAGCCTATGTTTCGGGACGATTAGATCACCATTTGAACAAGTCCTTAATTTATAAGAGGAATGAACCTTTTGAAACAAAGATGTAAGATAGTCTGGAGCAAGATTATTGACGCATTTGTAAACCTGCACTGCTTTATGAAATTGTATTCGATCATGGATATTTAACCATTTAAGCTCTTTAAATAAGGGTTTTGAAGATGCATCATATGGCTTATTAAGGATGATCCGAGCAGCTCTCTTTTGGATTTTTTGGATTCTATTAATATTGTTGCTAGAGCAATTTCCCCAAATAGTGTCACCATAATCCAAAATTGGTTGTATATATGCATAGTAATACATAATTCTTGTTTCATGTGTGAGAAATTTCTTGATTTTGCACAAAAGATTAGTTTTGTTTGTTAAAGAAGTACAAAGATTATCAACATGGACGTCCCATGACAGGTTTTTATCAATATATACCCCTAATAATTTTTGACTCTGTACATTTTCTATTGCTGTACTGTTAACATATAATTGTTTTACTTCATTATTAAGTTTAGACAACTTTTGAGATGTACCTATAATCATATATTTTGTTTTCATTTCATTTATTAACATTTTATTTTGCTTAGCCCATTGCTCTGTTTGTTTGAGACTAAGCTGGCTATTTTCTTGTATAATTTCAAGATTAGGACCAGACGTAGACAATGTTACATCATCAGCAAATATGTCTGTGTTTGCATTTTCTACATAAAGTGGTAGATCATTGACAAACATAATAAATAGAAGTGGTCCAAGTATTGACCCTTGTGGTACCCCTGTTTTTATAAGATTAGGCTTTGAAAGCTCTGTCGAAATTTGTATATTCTGGTATCGATTTGTAAGGTACGAGTTGAACCATTTTAAAGTGCATTTATCAAAATTATAACTTTTAAGTTTTGCCAACAAAAGTTCATGGTTAACTAGATCAAATGCCTTTTTGAAATCAATAAAAACAAGTTCAGTGACATGTCCATTATTCAATTCTTGCAGTAACATATCTGTTAACTTTGTTAATGCTGTATGGCAGGAATGAGATTTTCTAAAGCCTGACTGTCCCCTATAAATTAGACCATACATTTCCAGATACTCAATACACTGATTGGCTATATGTCTTTCTAGTATTTTTGATAATGTGGGTAAAATAGAAATTGGTCTGTAATTACCGGGATCATTAGCATCACCTGATTTATATATAGGAACTACTCTTGCATTTTTTAATTTTTCTGGGAATACACATGTCATAATACTAATGTTTATAATGTGACATATCGATTTTGCAAGAACTGGCGCCGCCGTTTTTAAAATGTGAGGGCCTATGCCATCTAGACCAGTTGACTTTGTAGAATCAAGCTGATTTATGTATTTTAGAACTTCATCCATGGTTATGTTTCTAATAGAAAATTCCTTGTTATTTGGCATTTTTTGTCGAACAAAATCCCTTAGTTTTTCTAGATTAAGACTTTCATTAGAATCAGAAATATTATTGGAAAGATTTGTGAAAAAATCATTAAACTCATCAGCAATATCTTTCTTAGATGTGACATACCTATTACCAATTTTTACTTTGTTTGGGTGTTTTGACTTAGTTTTCCCTGATTTAAGTTCATTTATATACCTCCACATGGTCCCAGAGTTTTTGTTATCTTCTATGGCTTTGGTGTAGTAATCCTTTTTAGCTTGATCAATGAGAATATTTGTTTTATTTCTCCAATGTTTATACTGGACAAAATCTTTTGTCTTATGATAGAAATCTCTTTTATACCTTGATTCTTTTATTTCAGGAGTCAACCAACTTGGAAGTGTGTTGCTTTTTATTCGTTTAGTTTTTATAGGTGCATGTTTATCTAGTACATTAAGAATAGAATCATTCCACGAGCTTATGGCAGAGTTTACATCTGTCGTACTTTCTATATTGATAAGATCAAACGTTTTATTTAAATTATTATTGAAATGCATTGTATCAAATTTCTTAAAATCTCTGTAAGTTATTTCTGTATGTGTATTATCTGATTTAATGAAGGGTGCATGTCTTGTTGCGCAGACTGGGTAGTGGTCACTTGCACTATATACTGGAACATTTGTTTCACATATATTATGTGGTTTATTTGAGTAAATATGGTCTATAAGGGTAGAAGAGTTTGTATTAACCCTTGTTGGAGATTGTATTAACTGAGTAAAATTGTATGTATCAAGACAATCTAACCATCTTTTAGGTGATTTTTTTAGGAAGTTATAATTTGTATCACCCATAATGATGATTTCGTTTTCATCATGACCTAAAGCGTTTTGGATTTCCTGCTCAAAATCATCAACCCATTGTATAAGTGAGCTAGGAGGTCTGTATACAGAGCAAATATTAATTGGTTTAGACTTCGGCAGTATTATTTCCAACCATATGCTTTCTATCTTCCCAAGTTCGATATCTTGTCTACGTTTATAATGTACATTTTCTTTTATATACACTAAAATCCCACCACCCTTTTCTTTATGCCCTTGACTTCTATCCCTTCTTTCAAATTTAAAACCATCTAAGTTTAATTTACTGTCTTCTTCATTTTGAAGCCATGTTTCACATATACCAAACACATTTACATTTTCCTTTTGAGTTATTAATAACTTAAGGTCTTCAAATTTAGGTTTATCAACAAGAAGTTGCCCTATATTAATATTTGCAATTTTGAGTCCCTTTTTTGTTAAACCCAAACTCACACATTCATCATTGTGCTTCGATTTGGTTTCAAAGTTACTTAAAACATTTGCTTTGCTAGTGGAAATATAAACAGTATTACTAGCTGCATTATTGAGATATGAAGTAGTAGTGGTCTCAAGAATAATATCAGATGACTTACAATTTGTATTACTAGCAGTATTACTAGCCGCATCACTAAGATATGAAGTTATAGTGTCCTCAAAAGGAATATCAGTTGGCATACACTTTGTACACAGATAAGAATGACATTCCGAACAAATACTAGTTAATGCATTATATACATTATAAGAATAAAGTGTTTGTCCATGAGTATTTACATGGTGAATGGCGTCTTCTTCTTTGCCGCTTTCCTAACTTGTAGCATGTGGACACTTCCTTTGCTTATGTCCATATCCATGACATCCATGACATCTTATTGGTTTGCCATGTGTACAGTGGTCCGTATTGTGGTTTCGTTCGCCACAATTATGACAGTCATCCATTTCTAGTTTAAAAATGGGCTTAATTGCATTGATATTTTGCATGATAACATGCCGTATTTAATTTAGAAATGATGTCTCGTGTGCCATTTTTAGATAAATGGACAATTCTATGGACAAATTTATTTAACATAAAAAACAAAACATCTTAGAGTAAGATTGCACTAAACTTTTCGAATATAAAGGGCACTATTTCTGGCAAATAAATATTGTTTCTGATATTATGTTTACATCAATAGTGTTGCATTAATGTCATCTATTATATCATTGACAATGTTCGTGCCTATAATATGCATTTGGATGAAAATTTAAATTAATCATACCCCATCTATTTTGGAATTTTTTTTCAAAGATGGCTGACCAATAGTCTTTAAATGTATCCTGGTACGTAACCTAGAATAACACACATTGCTGTTTCTTGTAAATAAGGGGTAATTTTAGTTTCATTCATTATATTTAGACCATCTAAAATAGAAAATATCAATATTTTTTCACACCACAAATAAAACATGAAGAATTGACACTTTCTCACTTGATAATTCGAGCTCCCAGTGGGATTCGAATCCACAGGAGTGAGAGGTGAAAACGTTTTAGACGCAGCGTCTTCACTATCCCGGCTACGGCGCCAATTTTAGGGTAAGACATACGGGGGATCATGTACTAAGGCGGATTCAGGGATAGAGCGGACCCGGCACCCCACCCTCTAAAATCCCACAAGTATAACTTATGCATGCCTGAGATTACATTGGGTACGCGCCATTTCTACTGTTAGTCATCATTGAATTTAACATAAAATTATTCTGGAAAAATACAACAGAATTCACTGAACGTCATGTATAAAAACATTTCATTTCGAAGGATCCTCCGCTCCCGAAACACAAACACTCAAAATCTTAGATCTGCATCTGATGTGTACAATCCTCTCAAAACGTTTTAGTAATGAATTATTCATGCAAGCCCCTTTAAAACTGCAGAATATATATTTTCTCGTGCTCAATATCTACTCTGAAGTCATAGTCGTTATCGTATATAGTTAGTTTCCAGTTCTTTTCTCAGGGACTTGATATATTTCCAAATTCTCATGTCTTCAGCGTCTCCGATTTCAATGATGTTGTTGATAAAAGTGCAATAGGAAAGGCGTTCGGCTTTCTGTACTGCCTTCTTGCTACCTTAGTAATTCCTTACATCTGTCTCTTTGTTTTGTCTTCTTCATTCGTTTAAACCGTCTAATTCGTGATGCTATCTTTGCTCTTATGTTTCTGTCAATCCGTGGTTTGTTGGCCCATGTCAATGGATGTGCTTTGTCATTAGGTCTGATATAGTATATCTAAATTTGGACCACAGTATCACAGGCGACGAGTACTCCTGGCAAAAACATTCTTCCAACTATGGCCCTTGATTTATTGAAAAAAGCCATACTAGTAGTTTGCCTTGTGAACACTCTAGTACCTTCGTTTTGTATTTCATCTTTACCAACTTTGGCCCGATTGTTGATATTTATAAAAGCTCGGAAAGATCAGGCTAATGTTACCAGAGTCCTTGTTCTGTCCATGTCATATTCTGTCTTGTGAACACACTGGCACCTCATTTTGTAATTGATAGTTTTCCAAACTTGACCAAATTGCTGATATTGATAAAACCTCGGATAAGTTCGAAATCCAGCTAGATCATTTTAATAACATCAGAGTAATGGCCCTTGATTTAATTTACCGAATAAGTGAACACTAGCATCTTCATTTTGAGTTTGATCTTTACAAAACTTGGCCAGATTGTTGATACTGATGAAAGCGTTAATTTGAAAACTAGCTAGATCAGATCAGTAACACTAGAGTTTACTGAATTTGCTATATTTTGCTGCTTTTTTCACCTTGACCAATCGATGGACATATCGAATTAGAATATTCACTGCACCCCTAAATCGATACAGCAGAGTTATTGTCCCTGAATTATTAAAAATGGGTTATATTTTGCTTCATTTGCACTATAGCACCACAATTGTGTCTCAGCCATAACTCAGAAACAAAGTAATGTATTTTAATAAATCAGCATGGCGAAGGTGTGTCGCGTGTACATATCGAGTTCTTACCTCAAAAGTTAAGATCTTATTTGGAGGTCAATGCCAATGGAGAAAATAATTTTGTTTAATCATTAACCCCCAAACAGGTGACGTGATTTTAATAAAACTGTATATAAACTTTAGCATGATGAAAAGGTGTGGCGTGAGCAAAATTCGGGTCATTACTTCAAAAGGTCAAGGTCACGCTTGAAGGTCAAAATTCAAATGAGTCAAGAATGTGTTTCAGTCATAACTTGTAAAGTACCGAAGAGAATTTCATGAAACTTAACACACATATTAATCATAAAGAAACTGCTTTTTTTTGTTTACATTTAGTTTCGACAGTGAAATATAACAGTGAAAATAAGAGTAATATTTTCACTGATAAATCCTGATATTTCCCCATTAAGCATCAAAACGACATGATTGAATGTGAAACACACACCTGTAAAAGGATTGCCAGCTAGTAGCCACAAACCACAAACCGCAGTCCCGTCGTAATCATCAGATTTTCCTATCTAAATCGATACCATAAAGCACTTAAAGACATCCCACCAGCCTAATCCATCCTACAGAAACAGTGGGGGCATAATTATGATTGTTTTTTTCATGCATTGTGAGAAGTACGAGAATTTCATGCAAAATTGGAGATTGGTATGTACCGTTATATTATAAGGCCCCGACAAACAATTTTAAATCCGATTTAATTATTTCTAAATTGTATGTGTAACAGTACCAACATGATTTAATTTCAATATTTTTAGTTTTGAATTTGCAGATTTTACCTTTTTAATCTGTCATATTTTAATGTTTCTATTCGAAACAGTAAAATGAACATTTATCAATTGTAAAGAAACATTGCACATTGTAGTTTTATATAAAATTATGTCAGGGCCTCAATAAATATTTTCCACAGTAGAGGATTAAAAAGTTTGTGATCGTCTCTAGCTGTAAAAGTGTCCGTGATCTTTTGATTCTGGTGTGATGTCTTTAAACGAACCCATTTGCGTTATTCGCTGCCGGAATTATATTGTTTTAGTAATTGCACATGGTAAGGTAGTAATGAATAGTTTCTTTGAGTTTTTTCACTTTGATAACGCAATCTTATAATTACAGATGGTAGCAATGAACAGTTTATCTGTGTTGTAATGCACGCTAACGCAAACGCATTCCATACATGTAATTGTATTTCTGTGCTGATGTGTACTTTAGCACGTCGTGCTACAAAGTTAAATATGTAATCAACTTGTAAGGCATGTCAAGGATTCGCCCACCTTTATTCAAAATGTTTGGTAGCACAAATTGGGAAGAAAGTGTCTGGTAAAAAAAAAAACGGTCATGGCGTGTTTACGTCTCCATGACAACTCTTTTTTTGAATATTGTTTTAACACCCGCGACTTGGTCTGTTATGATGTTAAACTTTGTTCCCAGTTCCTACCCAGAAATACTGCTATTTTCTCTCGGCAGCTATTTTACGCTTGCATAAAACCTTGCTTGTTTGCATATTTATATAACTAGTGGTATCTATATCGAAAATATAGAATGGTGTTATTCCACTCCCACACCGTAAGTTATGTGATAAATATATTTACCATCTTTAGTCATAAATGTAAAAGTACTTGTCTAATGTTATATTATCGCCGACTGTCATGCATTATCTCTGATTCTGTTCTCTGTCGCTTACTCGCCATAAAGATTGTTAAATATGATGTATTTTTTTATATTCATTGCCAATCTTGCAATAAACATTTTGAATTGAATTGACTTAATGTTTAAATCGCATTTCCTTAAAAGCATGTTTGCTCTTCGGCATGTATGCAGTGGTGTTTACGTGTTGTACCTTCTATAACCCGGAAATGTTTTTTTATAATGTTGTTTACATTTCTTCTACGTTTATCAAGCATACTAAATATTAAATGATATTACTTCTATTTAAAATAGCGTCTGTTGGTGTGTGTGTGTTTTGTATTTGCCCTATATATCAACTTGAAGGTCGTTTTTCTGATAAACAAATTTGTCAAGTATACGACTTTTCTTGTTTAATACCTTATATAATAGACAGAGTATGGTCTCCTGGAGTTGTTTAATTTAAACATCGAGATATGCGTAGCCCATCGAGGTATTTAAACCAACCAACGAGATGAGACCATACTCTATTTGTGTTGTAGCATGTCTATTTCAGCTGACTGCCATACTCTTAACTTCCAATAACTGGTACTAGTAGTTAGAGTACACCATTTATTCTGACAGGTATTATTTCCAATTAAACGATTTCCACCTACAAATACAAAATTAATATCAGTGACCATGCTACAAACATATATTGCCATTACATAAAACATGTACACGAAACACATTTGGAATTTAGTCGACCATTCTGGGCGATAACTCTTACATGACAAAAACGCGCGAAAATAGTGGTTATTTCGTATTTACTATGAACACAATATAACGGTCATATACCACTATTGCATTTTACATAGGGTTACATTAGCCTTTTGGCCCTAAAACACATTTACATACCCAAGGGAACCTTTTAGGCTACTTTATTTTCAAGAACTATCCTAGACACACTTGAAAATAATTGGGGTTTTTGTAATGCTTTCACCTACTTCCGGTTTGATGATGGTGCTGACCGTCGGGCTCGCAGCAAATACTGAATGTGAATTTCTGACAATTTACTATACCTGCAATTTTCTCAATAAAATAGCCCAGGGGCAAGAACAAATACAGTTGGTTTTTTTTATCACCTACACATATTATGTTGACATTTTATGTACATCAGTTATGATTAAGGCAATTCTACCCAATCAGAAAATAGCTCTTTCGAAAAAGATATACCCTAATACACCCTATACTTTTTTCAGCCAATCAGTAGCCCCAAAACAATAGTGGTATGCGGCCTAACAGCTTGGTGTTTACCCTACTTTTTCAACTAATCAGTTACCTCCCGATTTTCAAATACTTGCACCAATTATTCATGAATATTTTACTACCACCGCTCTTCATGACTAAGAGAGTTAACTATATAGAGACTATGGATAAACCTATGGTAGGGAAACACTAAGTCGGATAGAGGCTATGAAGAGAAAACAAAATCACCATTTCGCTTCGCTCCTTCCCTTACGGTGTCTTAATGGTGAAGATTTCTCTTCATAGCCTCTATCCTAGAGGGACTAACTGACAGACGGACTGCCAGATATATACGAGCTACTAAGGGTTCATAACTGAATACCAAAGACGGCATTATTTTTAAATATGTATTCTCCAAATTAGAATAAAGACATTTCATCCAAAATACGTACATTCAAAGTTTAATAAAGTGTTTATAATTGTTGAAATAACAAAGGTAGAAACCATATCTAACAATAACATAAATGTAGAACCAACACAAGATAGTGATGTCATAGCTTTGTTGGTGTTTTTTTTTTCATAAAAAAGCTGGTGGAGTTTCTTTTAAAACACAACAATTCATAAATCGCAAAATTTAGATGTTTAAAAATGTGTTCACTACAGTTCATTTTTCAAATGTTAAAATATTTGCTAAACTATTGGGAATGTGCCCAGACTATATCTAACATGTGTTGAAAACAGCGTGCCTCAACCGGGACTCGAATCCAGGCTCTGTAGTACACAGAGCAAGCACTCTGCTAACTAATATATCGAGGACTCCTAGCTTCCATCGTTTTTTCAACATATATCTGTACCCGGTTGCATAGTTCGTCCCTGAATTTCTAATTACACAGAAGAACCACGGATTGGTGTTTCTCACGAGATCCCAAATATAACAGGTAGGAAAAGTCGTGCCTCGGCCGGGACTCGTATGGGTGAGAGAAGAACAGTATAGATGTTTTAAAAAGTTCTATATTTAACAAAAAGAACATAGATATATCAAAAATAAATGACACAACCAACTAGTAAAAGTTGCATGCATAATAAATACAAAACATTAAACAATACAATATGTTATTAATAATACAAAGGTCATAGTTCAATAAGTACACTAATTCATTATTTAATCCTCGACTGGAATACCAGATTTCATATAAATAGCAACACAATAAGTATTAAACACATGCATAAAAACAATTGTATAAGCAAAGAATTTTGACACGATTAGCTAGTTGTAGATGCATGCAAAACATACAACAAACTTATATACAATTTACAGTATATTACATTTCATCAATACTAGAAAACAACATTTTGTATAAATAGCAACAATAAATATTGTGTAGTAAAAATATATGTTCTAAGTTTCGAAATTAATTTAATTGGATTATGTTTAACGTTGCACAAACACCAAAATGTTATATGGCACCAACAGGAATGAACATTGAATCATGCCCACCCTCAATTTACCATGATTTACATCGAGATAAAAAATATGCCGCAAAATGGGCCTAGAACCTCTTCACCTACAGAGCTGGAGCCAATATCATTAATTTTTCGCCACATCTCAAGTAGCACCTGAAATAATACAGAGGTGAGGTATACCTTTAACGAACATGACCAAAAGTGAACATGACCTCGATGGTGAATTTGCCCTCCTCTGCAAGGATAAGTAAGCATGGTTTCTGTAAAAGGCAGATCGCCCTGCTATAGGTATATGGACTCCTATGCGTGTTAAAATTTCTTGAGTTGAATTTGAGTCGAACGGCGCACGAACAGAAAAAGGTTATTTAGCACAAACAGGAATGAAACTGCCAGGCCCACTCTAAATTCACATCTAGATATAAATATTTAGAATGGGCCTAGAACCTTCTCATCTGCTGAACTGCAGAGTTGATGCAAATTCAACTGTAAACGATCCACTTTTTGCTGGAGTCGCGATCACTGTTTTCTGCCAATATTCAAGTAACACCTGAAACAATACAGGGATGATGACGAATACGGTTAGACATTTAATGAACATGGCAAAAATGACACAATGAACATGAACTTGGTGGGGATTCTACCTTGATACGGTAGCCATATTTTTTGTCGAGAACCACACGGGGCTCAATATATCGAGAATGGCGGTCTATGCATCTACACAGACCACACATGTAGAAGGATATCGCGTGAACAACAGCGCGAACTCCTGGACATGTTGTCATTTCATTTCACATATATTCACTCACCCTAAATGGATATATTAAGCATTGAAACTAACTTGTCTTACATTATACATTTTCATTCTGACCAGTCACATCAATTTGGCATTTAAATCATGGATAGTGTGCGCACCCGTTCTTAAAATCAATTGTTGTAGTGACTGTAGTGACCGGATTCAACAACTTGGTCAAAGTATATTTGGCAACAGATTGAAATGATTGTTCTCACTGTTAAACATATACAATATGTATAAGAATGCCCAATGTTTTATAACGTGTGTGTTAGTAGTATAAGATTTGTTTAAGAAATAGAACATCGTTTACTGTGAATTATCGTTTAATATATCACGGTTTGGAGTTCAATTGTAAATAATAATTTAATTATTGTTTACAATTGAACGACAAACCGTGATAATATTATTAAAGATAATTTACCGTAAACGATGTTCTATTTCTATTCTAATACCCATAAAATGTGAAAATAACGCACACATCTTAAATCTTTCGCATTGCTTTGCTTGCTCTCCTCATAACGTTACATACGTTATAATGCGGAATGCGCAATGCTTATTCTCCTAACGTTGCAAAAATTGCAGTGATATATCGTTCAATATAACGAGATATTTTAAACTAAGCTATATAGTGCGGGTGTATTAGAATTTAATTTAAATCACGTAACGTTTCTTTATCCTTTGAGTATATCAAAAATGGTTAACGCTCAAAAAGTACTTCTTTCACTATATTCTGTTGTATATTTTGGTGTAATTGAGCGTGTTTTGTTTTTTTGCTTGTCAAACAATTAAAAAGTTTGCGCCCACACCCACCAATATATTTTTTGATTGTATTACAAAGACACACACGATTTTAATTATCACCTTACTAGGGTATACCTTGTATATGAACTCTGAAGTTTATTAACATACATATATAATATGCTATCTACCATCCCCGATCAAATGCACTAAAAACATTGTTTAATTATCTATTACCTATGGTTGTCTGAACAGAATACACTGGTGATCTGTGAATGAAACGCACTGAAACGCACAGGATTTCATTATCAATTGTTTATGCACACCACTACGGTTGTCATGATCTCTACTATGAGGATCTAGCACACAGTGTACACACCATGCACACCAATGTTTTCACAAATACAAATTGCTGGGCTGGGTCTTCCAGAAAAATAATTAAAGAGATAGCGGATCATGGGGTGTATATGGGATTTACCCTTCAGGTGACCTTTTTTTTCATAATTGGTTTAGATGCAAATTAAAAGTATGTTTATTTGTTTAGATGCAATTTGAAGTATATTTCAACTGCAAATGAAAGGATGCTTTAGAAATGTAGCCTAAAAGGAGCTATTTATAAATTGGTATGATGCATTTTGCAGGTGTATTGGTGTTTTTAAGGGATATGGCACAGAGATCAAATGATAGGGGGTCAGTTAAGGAGTAGGGGGAAATTAGATTTAAGAATTAAGGGATAGTGGGAATTTAAATGCACCGTTGAAGACCTTGCCGTTGAAGACCCTGCCGGGGTCTTATTTATCGACAAACTTATACAGATTCGTAGTTTAGTGATCTCTTTCCTCCGGTGGTCTATAAGGTACTCCGAGTTTCACAAAAACAGACTCCTCGGTTGGCGTAGTGACAGGTGTTCCATCATATATCTTTTCGGTACCCTGAAACAGTTGACTGTTGATTAATATACAAGTTGAAATACAACAAAAGTTGACTCAAGATTAATATATGTTGAAATACAGCTAAAGTTGAATATAGATTAATATACAAGTTGAAATATAACTATAGTAGATTGTTCTTTCGTATACAAGTCGAAACACGGTTAATTTGGACTGTTAATTAATATACACGTTGAAATACAACTAATTCTGACCGTTGATTAATTTATAAGTTGAAATACAATTAAGTTGAATATAAATTAATATACAAGTTGAAATACAACACTACTAAAGTTGACTGTTGACTGTCACTACAGTCTGAACAGAGATAAGTCAGTGATTACTTACATGTCTTACAACACCAACATTGAGAGAATGTTCTGAGAGTGACATGCCCATTTTTTTGGCGAGATGGCGCAGAGATCTGTTAAAGTGAGCCGACCCAGTAAAATATACCAATGCGCATGCGTATTCGTCATACGGAACAACAATGATATCAAGCCGTCGGTGCTGAAACGAGATCGCAAAAAAAACCTAACAATAATATACATCACCGAGTTCACATATTATGCCGTTAACAGTAATGTAGTCACTTTTAAAGATGAATGGCCACCTTTTTTGTAGTATTATCAATTAACAAATAATATGAGCATTGATAGTCCCGGAGAGAAACATATATTTAAATCCGCTACTAAGTTGTATGTAAAAATAAGTATTTATTTGCATGACGTAGATACTACTTTTACCACTGCGTGACTGCACGGGGAAATGTATAGCTGCACAACTGTTGCCAGATAATTGATAAATACATTTACCTGTGGATTAATGAACCTGTTCAAAGTTTTCTACGTCATCAAATAAAATCTTATTCTCGCTTTTCACAGATATGGTAATGTGTGAATTGTAAATATCTATTGTTGTGTATTGATTTCGATTTTAATAAACACAAACATGTTCATGAAACAAAACATGGCCGGAGAACTTTAAAGAATATCTTTCTAGTTTAAAGACATGATTCTCTACCTTAAGGAGATATCGTGTTAGCGAATAAATACTAATTCGGCTGGCCATAAGAATCCTCTCCCCCACCCTCCCCAATTCATGTTCATTTTGTCATTTTTATTAACGGTTTTCATTGTTTAATGAGCTACATGAGTGGACAGACAGCACTGATTGCGGCTCTGATGGAGAAAAAAATGGAGAGTCCACAACACAATTTTCAGCAATTCTGCATTAGGCATTAGGCCCATTCTGCAGCGTCATAGGCATGCCACTAAAACACCCCATATATGACCTGAATACATATACAGTAGAAGGGAGTATTATAACATATAATTATAAACATAGCATCTCTATTGTTTTCTTCACACGACGAAAGTTTACTTTTTTCTACTTACTCTTCTGCCTTCTCCGGGAAGTTTACATACACCAAGGTACTTCTTCTGGTTTTTATCTTCCTCGGCAGTAACAAGGTCATCAGTCAAAAATCCTGAAATATTAAAAAAAAAACATAGATAACGAGACCAGAGCTGTCGGCAAACAGCTCAACTCACCTATTCGCTATGCCAAAGAACACATGAATGCACCATCAGAACAAGAGGCCCAAGAGGGCCTGTGGACGCTCTACTGGCTCAAGATAAAGTTCATGTATAAGGGGCCATAAGTCTTTCAAAAATCATTCAACCAGAACATGGCAATGACAGGTGCAACTAGGCTTAGTACTGATCATCCTCGCCAAGATTCGCTGAAATCTTGCAAAGAGTTCAGAAGAGACTACTCTGGACAAAGTTTGTGTATTAAAACATTTAAAGGGTCACAACACTGCCAAAAATCATTCAACCGAAATATGGCGATGATATACACAACTAGGCTTGATACTGATCATCCTTGTCAAGTTTCTTCTGTATCCATCCAGGGGTTCAGGAGAACTAGCCCAGAAAAAAATTGTGGTATCAAAATCCTTTAAAGGGCCATGACTCTGCCAAATATCTGTAAACCGGAACATGACGATGACATGCACAACTAGGCTTGGTGCTGATCATCCCTGCAAAGTTTCATTGAAATCTGGCGAGGGGTTCAGGAGAAGTAGATCAGAACAAAGTTTGTGTATTAAAACCTTTAAAGGGCAATAACTCTGCCAAAAATCATTCAACCGGAACATGGCAATGATTTGCACAACTAGACGCAGAATTGATCGTCCCTAAAAAGTTTCGTTTAATCCGGCCAGGGGTTCAAGAGAACTAGTCGGAACAAAGTTTGTGTATTAAAACCTTTAAAGGGCTATAACTCCGCCAAAATCATTCAACTGGAACTTGGTGACTATGTACAACTAGGCTTGGTACTGATCATCCCTGCAAAGTTTCACTGAAATCCGGTCAAATGAAGGCCCTAGGCCAAGATAGCATATTTCAGAAAATCAAGGGCCATGACTCCGATGTAAATGGTCCAATCTGGATGTTTTTCGAACTTGTCCAAGCTTTCATTGATATTAACAATCTGGTAAAGTTTTTTAAAGATTGGATGAAAAATGAAGGCCTTATCGTCTTAACGAGGCAAAATATAGGATTTTTAACTAAATCAAGGGCAATAACTCCACTTTTACTGGTCCGATCTGGTTTTCGAACTTGACCGAGCTGTCATTGATATTAACAATCTAGTAAAGTTTCATAAAGATCGCATGAAAAATGAAGGCCCTAACGTCTTAACGAGGCAAAATATAGCATTTTTAACTAAATCAAGGGCCATAACTTATCTGTTACTGGTCCGATCTGGCTGGTTTTCGAAACTGCCTGAGCTGTCATTGATATAAACAATCAGGTAAAGTTTTGTAAAGATCAGATGAAAGATGAAGGCCCTATCGAATTAACGAGGCAAAATATAGCATTCTTAACTAAATCAAGGGCCATAACTCATCTGTTACTGGTCCAATCTGTCTGGTTTTCGAAACTGTCTGAGCTGTCATTGATATAAACAATCAGGTAAAGTTTTGTAAAGATCAGATGAAAAATGAAGGCCCTAACGAATTAACGAGGCAACATATAGCATTTTTAACTAAATCAAGGGCCATAACTCCGCTGTTAGTGGTCCGATCTGGCTGATCTTCGAAATGTCCGAGCTTTCATTTATATAAACAATCTGGTAAAGTTTGGTAAAGATTGAATGAAAGATAAAGGTCCTATCGTATTAACGAGGCAAAATATAGCATTTTTAACTAAATCAAGGGCCATAACTCCGCTGTTAATGGTCCGATCCAGCTAGTTTACGAACTTGTCCTAGCTCTCATTTATATAAACAATCTGGTAAAGTTTGGTAAAGATTGGATGAAAGATGAAGGCCCTATCATCTTAATGAGGCAAAATATAGCAATTTTAACTAAATCAAGGGCAATAACTCTGCTGTTAATTTCCCCATCTAGCTGGTTTTCGAGCTTTCATTGTGATTAACAGTCTGTGCAAGTTTGGTAAAGTTCAATTAATAAATGAAGGTGCTAGAGTGTTCACAAGGCTTAATATGGCATTTTTCAGCAAAACAAGGGCCATAACTCCGGTGAAATTATTTCAATCTTGCCGGTTTTCGAACTTGTCCGAGTTTTCATTGATATAAAGACACTGGCAAAGTTAAGTAAAGGTCCGATTAATATTGAAGGCCCTAGAGTGTTCACAAGGCAGAAAAA
Organism: Cyrtodaria siliqua; assembly: GCA_037043455.1. Taxonomy (NCBI): domain Eukaryota; kingdom Metazoa; phylum Mollusca; class Bivalvia; order Adapedonta; family Hiatellidae; genus Cyrtodaria; species Cyrtodaria siliqua. The sequence goes on from JAWPHD010002198.1 coordinate 214,423, forward strand.
AGGAATTTCAGAAAAAACAAGGGCCATAACTCCGGTGTTACTGATCCGAGTTAGCTGGTTTTCAAACTTGTTTGAGCTTCCATTGATATTAACAATCTGTGCAAGTTTGGTAAAGATCAAATAATAATTGAATGTGTTACATTGTTCACAAGGCAGAAAATGGCATTTTTCAGAAAAAACAAGGGCTATAACTCTGGTGCTACTGACCCAATTTAGCTAATTTTCGACCTTGTCCAAGCTATCATTGGTATTAACAATCTGTGCAAGTTTATTAACGATCAAATAATAAATGAAGGTGTTAGAGTGTTCACAAGGCAGAAAATGGCAATTTTCAGAAAAAACAAGGGCCATAACTCCGGTGTTACTGATCCAATTTGGCTGATTTTCGAACTTGTCCGAGCTGTCATTGATATTAACAATCTGTGCAAATTTGGTAAAGATCAAATAATAAATGAAGGTGCTAGAGTGTTCACAAGGCTTAATATGGCATTTTTCAGCAAAACAAGGGCCATAACTCCGGTGAAATTTATCCGATCAGGCTGGTTTTCGAACTTGTCCGAGCTTTCATTGATATAAAGACACTGGCAAAGTTAAGTAAAGGTCCGATTAATATTGAAGGCCCTAGAGTGTTCACAAGGCAAAAGTTAACAGACGGACGACGGACGGACGACGGACGACGGACAACTCGCCATCCCATAAGCTCTGCTGGCCTTCGGCCAGTAGAGCTAAAAAGAAGCATCCCTGTTCATATATTAAAGACATTTTTAAATGATGAATGACAGACCAATGTATTCTCAGTGATGTATCAATATGCAGACATCTGAATGAGCAGCTGTTTAGAGAAGAAATGATATAGACAGACCTGTTTTAACACAGCTAACAGGCTAAATTAGAGTGAAATGGGACACTGTACATTTTAATAGCTATCATAGTTTTGGTTCCATTGAAGTCATGGGATTGTAGGAATAACAGTTGCTTTTGCATACTATAAGGCAGATCATGCCCGCCCACATTTGGTTGAGCTAGTAGCAATCAGAAATGTAAGATATATAGACCTGTAAACACAGATTACACGCACAACTCGACGTGGAGTGGGACGCCAACGCCGGTCTTACATAGTGTTTCCACTGGTATTTATTAGTTTAGCTTATGAATAAAATAAATGATCACTATCAAACAGTACAACTGATCTGAATAGGGGGTAACACAATGCTAACTTGAAAGAATTACCCCCCGCATCGTCATTTGTCGTTACTCCCACCCCCACTCCCAGGCACGCATCGTCGCATGTCCGTATACCACTCCCCCGTATCATCGTCACCCTCCACCGCCCACTCCCAGGCACGCATTTTCGCATGTCGTTTCCCTCCCCCGCATCGTCACGTCGTTGTCCCAGCCCCTCCCAGATAAGCATCGTCGCAAGTCGTTACTCTCCCCGCCCTTCCCAACCTACTCCATCTCCAGGCACGTATCGTCGCATGTCTTTACCCCCCCCCCCCCCCCCCCCCCCCCCCCCCCCGGCATCGTCACATGTCGTTACCATTAAATGTTATAGAAAGAAACAAGAACAGTGAGGTAACATGTCATTACCTTCTCCCTCCCCCACCCCACCCCCTCATTCCCGCCCACAGAGTCACATGTCGTTACCACGATAATATTGGAATGATTCCCGAGAGCAATGAAGCTTATCTTTCTGTTTCTCAAGTCACAAGCACACAGTAACTACTTTAAACGAGTTATGCGGTACGAACAGCTTCCTTTTATATTATGCATCAATACGGTATACAGTACGCACCAATAGTATACATATTATGCACCAATAGTATATACAGCATGCACCAATGGTATACATATTATGCACAAATAGTATACATATTATGCACCAATAGTATACATATTATGCACCAATAGTATATACAGCATGCACCAATGGTATACATATTATGCACAAATAGTATACATATTATGCACCAATAGTATACATATTATGCACCAATAGTATACATATTATGCACCAATAGTATATACAGCATGCACCAATGGTATACATATTATGCACAAATAGTATACATATTATGCACCAATAGTATACATAGTATGCACCAATAGTATACATATTATGCACCAATAGTATATACAGTACGCACCAATAGTATACATATTATGCACCAATAGTATACATATTATGCACCAATAGTATACATATTATGCACCAATAGTATATACAGTACGCACCAATAGTATACATATTATGCACCAATAGTATACATATTATGCACCAATATAGGTTATTGAATTTGTATGGCAAGCTCGTCGTCCTTTGCCAAAACAACTCGTTCCAAGTAATATTTAGCCATACAAATTCAATAACCTATAATATTGCACACTTAGCTCAATGCAAACTAAATGGGACAATATGAAAGTATAAAATAATAGTATATACAGTACGCACCAATAGTATACATAGTATTGACCAATAGTATATACAGTACGCACCAATAGTATACATAGTATTGACCAATAGTATATACAGTACGCACCAATAGTATACATAGTATTGACCAATAGTATATACAGTACGCACCAATAGTATACATAGTATTGACCAATAGTATATACAGTACGCACCAATAGTATACATAGTATTGACCAATAGTATATACAGTACGCACCAATAGTATATATATTATGCACCAACAGTATATACATTCCTTACCAATAGTATATACAATATGCACCAACAAAATATACATTATGCACCAATAGTATATACATTATTCACCAATAGTATATACATTATTCACTAAACGTATATACATTATTTGCATAAATAGTATATACATTATGCATAAATCGTATATGTATTATGCATCAATAATATATCCATTATGCATCAATAGTATATATATATATAACACATCATTTGTAAATACATTATGCATCAATATTATATCCATAATGCATCAACAGTATAAACATTATGTAGTAATAGTATATACATAATGCACCAATAAGATATCCAGTATGCATCAACAGTATAAACATTATGTAGCAATAGTATATACATAATGCACCAATAAGATATCCAGTATGCATCAATATTATATACATTATGTATCAATAGTATCTCCATTATGCATCAACAGTATGTGAATAACCATTATGCATCAAGATTATATAAATAATGCATCAATAGTAGAACCATTAGCCATCAAGAGTATACAAACACCTCAGCGTTGTACTAAACACGCTAAAATAACTTATTATTAACGAGGTAGGACTACACGTTCTTGATTAATTAACATTAATTTTCAACAACAAATGCAAATTATCAAAACAGGTCGTCATTAAAACAGTATAATTAAATACTGATATGGATAAACAATATTATTTTTTTATATATGACGTAGTTAAGGCTAACAACATGACTGCTATTTCCTCAATCCTGTAAATCAATAGACAAAAACGTCAGTAAACGGTAAACACGGTTAAATTATTATACTGTAATTACAGAAATAAATCAATTATATGGATAGGCGACAGCTTAGTAAACATTCGAGATATCCGAGACCCAATATTTCCAGTGTTTTACGTCATTTGTTGCACATGTTAGGCCATATATGACGGTCGTTTTTTTTGTGTGTGGTAGAGGCAGACCACCATTTTCCTGGGTAGAAACAGTACTATATATCTCCCGCCATTTGACCCTTTCTTACTTGACAAGTCGAGCTCCCAGTGCGATTTGAACCCGCAGCGGTGAGAGGCGAAACAGTTTTAGCAGTCTTTACTAACCCGGCCACGGAGCCGTTAAGAAATGGAATAAAATGGAGTGTAAAGTCCAGTTAACACGTCGTTTAGGTAATATTGGCACAGCAACCTCAGATGGAGATGAGATGAAGCATGAACACATCAGACATCCTGTCGCCTGGCAGCGAACCCACGCGGGGGAGAGTTCTGTTACACTAAAAGCGCAAAAAAACATTATATCCACTGACAACCGATGCTACTTAGTGAAAACGTTTAATTATTATTTTTTATTATTATTGATTGATTGATTGATTGATTGATTGATTGATTGATTGATTGATTGATTGATTGATTGATTGATTTATTGATTTATTGATTTATTTTTTATTTTTTGTTACTTTTGTTTAACTTATTTTTTTGTGTGGATTTTCTTCAAATAAGAATAAATGAATACCCAACAGCCAAAATATGCCCAATGGCTCGTTAGAAGAAGATTTTTGAATGTACATATTTGTATAAACTAGGGGGCTAGCGTGGCCCAGTGATTAGAGCGGTGGACTAGTAATGGAATGACCGGGGTTCAAACTTCACTGGCGCCAATAAGTGTCGTCAATGTTCTCTTGGACATGACCCTTTCCCTTAGCCTCGTCCGTCGGACGGGACGGGACGTAAACCGGGCGGTACCGTGTATCGGAGTCTATCCTGGCACATTATATAACCATAGAAATATTTTCTTTAGTAAAAAAAGTTTAACCTTTGACCTCTAAGTGTGACCTTGATTTTGGAGCCACGGACCTGGTTTTTGTGCGCGACATGTCGTCTTGTAGTGGTGAGGCAGAGCAATTGTGCGAAGTTATTTGAAAATCCTTCCATTATTGTCAGAGTTATGAAGCGGACACGATTGTACAGACGAACGGATTTTGACCTTTGATCTCTAAGTGTGACCTTGACCTTGGAGCCACGGACCTGGATTTTGTGCGCGACACGTCGTCTTGTTGTGGTGAGCAATTGTGCGAAGTTATTTGAAAATCCATCCATTATTTTCAGAGTTATGAAGCGGACACGAGTGTACAGACGAACGGATTTTGACCTTTGACCTCTAAGTGTGACCTTGACATTGGAGCCACGGACCAGGTTTTTGTGCGCGACACGACGTCTTGTTGAGGTGAGCAATTGTGCGAAGTTATTTGAAAATCCGTCCATTATTGTCATAGTTATGAAGCGGACACGATTGTACACACGAACGGATTTTGACCTTTGATTTCTAAGTGTGACCTTGACGTTGGAGCCACGGACCTGGATTTTGTGCGCGACACGTCGTCTTGTTGTGGTGAGCAATTGTGCGAAATTATTTGAAAATCCATCCATTATTGTCAGAGTTATGAAGCGGACACGAGTGTACACGCGAACGGGACAGACAACCGACTACTATATGCCACCCTTCAGGGGCATACAAATTATGTTGCGTGCGTTAACAGTCCAGACTCTATTGTACCCATCTCGTGAGTTTGTTGGCGGAGGTACTATAACCCTTAGAACTAAACACACACAATTGCGTGCGTAAAATACACTATGTAAAAGCATGTGTGTGTTTTGTTGATTGTCGAACTCGTCAAAGATATTATTGAATTAAACCGTCAAGCCAGATTTGGTAACAAAGTAATACTCTGATCAACACTGTTTAATAAAGTTATCATATATACAAGAATTTAGCATAAACGTGCACCTATGGCAAAAAACAAGGACAACCACTTAAAGGAAAAGTAGCGTCACAGCCCAGCTCCTTTACTGAGAGAGCATTATCAAAATCGGATGATAAACAAAAAAGATATGACCATTTAAAGGTTATTCTAAAATGGTTATGGGAGCCGTCATTTTTACTATGACGTCATAGTTCCATATTACCATATATGGAATATCGATAAATATCATTTAAAATGAAGAAAATCATTCCAAATGAATGCATTTTTTTTACTGGTCATATAAAGCATTATTAATTAACTTAACCATATTCGCCTTGTTTTACTAAAAACTCTACACACAATACGACGCAAACTCGGCCAATATGAACCGTAAGTCGGCCAATATGAAAAAACAAGGCCATACGAGATTTGAGTGACGTCATTCACGTTAAGTAACGTCATTTACGCTCCGATTTAAGTGACGTCATTCACGTTAAGTAACGTCATTCGCGCTCGCTTTTTGACATATAAATGTAATTAACGCTACTATAAATAAACGCAAAGTATGTCAAAATAATTTTATTAAAAACAAATTATACTGTAGTGGCTGTTAATTAATAAAATTGTCATTAATTAAGCCTTGGGCCTATATGACAGTCCTTGGACCAATAACTGGGCCAATATGAAACCACTTAATTAATGACAATTTTGCCGAGGTTCCGATTAAAACACTTATACCGAGGGTTGGAATTCTCTATCTGAACCGAATACCCATGATAGATTATTTTTCTTGCATATCAGAGACATGTTGTGCGTTGACGCCGCCAGCTACTAACGTTTTGCATGTTTTCCTGCATACCGGATGTTGGCGCGCGTGAATTTTATCTCGACCCTAGGGTGAGATGGAAATATCTAGCCCCGGTAAAATGACGGATATCCTTGTCCGATATGCAAGAAATCCTTGTCCAGTATGCAAGAAATGTATATATACTGAAGCGAAAAAGAAACGCAACTCGGGAATTTCCGCTATATATTATATGTACAATAGGCTGCTGTTAATCGAATGGTACATGGCTACGTAAGACATTTCCTTTCGGAAAAAAAGACTAAAACAACACATAACACAGCAAATACTGTTCCTTCAAAGTTTTATTATTGACAGAGTATGCGTTTGGCTCAAGCATGTGAGCAAACTTAGGCATTTTGCAAACTTTACTGAAATGAAGAGGAACTCCAACATAATTTTTCATTTATGAATTTCTTGTTACAACGTGTACTGTAATGATTAAAACGTCTACAGCATCCACAGACCTACTAACAACAATATTTATTAATATGTCTGTGAGCATCACAGTTGTGTCCTTTCTCTAAATAACTCCAACTTTTCTTTCTTTTTTACAACACATCTTGGGATTTCTTTGGAATATTATCTGGAATTAAAGGGAGTACATCAGGATTTTTCTAGAAACTTCTTAAATTATATTGTTAAGGTTTAAACTTCGAATACGCGATATAGGTAGGACGGAATCGGGCATACAATGCTGAAATTAACCCTGGTGCGTAACCTAGGATAGCACGTATTACTGTACAGAATGAATTTCCTTGTAACTAAGGGGTCATTTTTAGGATCATTCATTATGTTTAGGCGCTTTAAAATAGAAAATATCATTATTTGTCAAGTTTAAGTCGGACCCCTAGACCCCTTTGAAAAGTCTGATGTACTCCCTTTAAGGTGCAGTATATACAATATATTTTTCGCTTCAGTATAGTAAGAACAAAGTGCGTGTCAACAACAGGTAATATCAATCTCATTAAAAATCAGACCCTTTATCAAAGCGTAATTAGGATATGATTTTAATGAGATTGCAGGTAAGATTGGACCAAAGCAAAGGTTAAATACGTCGTTATGTCGTGAATCCCATAGATAGTGAAAAGCGCAGGATATTGGAGGGGCAATTTATTATAGTATATAAGAATTAAAGAAATCCGAAAATGTCCTATATTCCGGAAATTGTCTATCAACGCGTAATTAGGATATAATTTTAATGAGATTGCAGGTAAGTTAGGACCCTTACTGCGTCAAAAGCAAAGGTTAAATACGTCGTTATGTCGTGAATCCCATAGATAGTGAGTAGCACAGGATATTGGAGGGGACAATTTAGTACAGTATATCAGAATTAAAAAAATCCGAAAGGTGTCCTACATTCCGGAAATTGTCTTATATTAATAAAAGACAAATAATTTCAATTGTGACGTGAAGGTAAATTGAGAAATATTTACCAGCGAACATAAAAATGACACATTATGAAAACATATCCCGGTGATCGCACATATGTTGCTGTTGGTATTATCACACGTTTCAAACACTCAATCACTACCCAGAGTTGTCGTTCCTTGCATACACATACACCTCAGTTAACGTCTCGTCAAACACCGAGAATCTTGGCAAACGATGGAAATGCAAAATTTCATGATTGCACTAATATTTTTCTGAATTAACTTTGTATGAAATGCTTAAATTACAAAAGAAAACAATTTTTCGGCTTGAATGTTTTAAATATACAGTAATTTATGCTCAGAATTATATTGCGGTAGAATAAAGGTTGTACTTTGACATATCACTCCGCCGTCAAAACATTCAATCGTCCCCATAGGGTTACAGTACAGCATTTTGCTTACCAGCACTTTCCAGTATCACATAGCTGTTAACAACCTACCTTAAATTAAATTACTAACTTAACATATATATCAAAATGTACAAAATAAGTCATGTTTCTTTCGACTTGTCAATCAGCAGCCGATAGTTGGTGGTGTCACTGTGTTGAAGTTCTGTTCGCCATTTTGATAGTTTAGCTATGGTCATGTGACAAATTATCATGCGATCTCAGGCTACTTTCTTAGACGTTGACAGGGGTCACTGTAATGGCCTCTGGGAGAGATTGTCAAGCATTTTGGACATTCAAGCATGATAGTATGAAACCACCAGTTATATTCCCCATTGACATCAATGTTAATATGTCATATTAATGATTTGCTGAAACTTCAACTAATGTAGCAGTTGATTTTCATATAGAAAAAATCACCAAAAAAGGTGGTGTCACAAGACATGTAAGGAAGTTCTTGTGTGTTTACTAAACATGTCAATGGTACAGATGTTTTCATTGGTAGTTGCTCATAAAGTGTATGCATAGATTCGAAATTTCGAAAATATTCATCGGTGATCCAGTAACATATTAATACGCTTCTTATACATACAACAACAAAACCGAATACTAGTACAAATGGGCAGTTTTCCCCTACAATGCTCATTTCCATCAAAAAAGCGGATTCCTTTTTATTATAGGAACTACATTCGGAGGTTTGGTGGTGGTAAACCTTATGGAAAAGATCTCTCTCGTAAGCATTTTGTTTTCGTTCCAATCCATTTATTATAGTATGAAACACGTGTATAGTTCGTTATCTTGGCAATAGAATGTGTCTAAAAGAAGCATTCGTGACGCAATTTTCAATATATGCTAACTACATTATCTGGGCATATGGTTACTGCTAATGCGATAAATTAGTTGGTTAAAATGTTAAAACCGTTAAAGACATCCACCACTGCGATCGTTTACAGTTTTGGGTCATGGATAAAAACAAGGAAAGTTCTCTATGTAACAGTAATTGCATGCCTCATACAGTAAAGAACTGTTTCAAAACTAGAACTATCACTGAAGGTGATGAATACCCCCGCTAAAAGTTTAAGTCAAAGGGCCATAATTCTTTAATACATTAGGCAATCAACAATGGGTGATGTAGAGGAACATAAGGTCATCAGTGGTTATGTGTATATGAAGTTTTGGGAACAACCCATTCAAAACTTTTTGAGGAATGCAATTAATGAAATGTGTTACGGTACGCGACGCGACGTGACAAAATGCGACGGGACGGACAAAAATGTGTTAGGGACGCGACGCGACGGGGTGTTACGGACAACGTGATTCCTATATAGCACTCACTTCACTTTGTGTAAGCTGGGATATAATAAAGTATGATTGCGGTACAGGAATTTTGGGATGAACGTCTGTTTTTCTATAAAAAAAATATAAATGTATGGTATAAAGTCAAAAAAAAAATATATACGGTAAAAAGTCAACATGAACATTGTGTATTATTAAAAGCTCGTAATACATTATGTCTGTATGTTAGTCTTCTGGTTTCGTAATCGAGGTTATGGTCTGTGTTGATGGGCCGTAAACCTTTCACTCTATACAAATTGATACCCCAAATATATTCGAGCCTCATCCTTTTCCCACATATATACTAACCAAAAAAACAAAAAGAGAAAACTACCCCCTCTTCTTGCTGGTATTCCCATAGGCCATTTTTTGAGGGCGTAGGACAGCTTGAACAGCGCTGTAATTAAACAATGTTTGATATTTTTAAGCACACTTCATTGAGTAGTAAATATTCTTTTAAACAGTTTCAAATTTTGCGAAGCAATACTCTTTTATGGATGCTATGGAAAACTTGAAGGGGAGGTAATTTGATGATTTTTGATAATCAAAAACTGCTACCTACACAATCGGTGTTGTGTTTTTCTGTGATTTTTTTCGAAAGCAACGATAGAGAATATTGTCTTGGACAAATTAAGGTAATGTTTGTAGATTGTATGTGTTTTTACCAAAAATGCATGGTTTAAAAAGAGGATAACTCCCTTGTGTACTGAACTTTTCAAAAAAAAAATTGGTTTGGACTATTGGTGGTGGTCGACCTAATTATTCTATATACATCATTTATTATTTCCTGTTTTGCTGTCTATATAATACGGAAAAGAAAAAAGTGGTACCTTTTACTTTTACTCAGTACAGTTTTCCAAAAAAAAAAATCCCCAACCATTCTCCATTTTAATGAGAAATATTGAGTATGAGTAATATTGAGTAATCATTAAATGGATAAGAGGCATGGAATATTTTTTTTTATTATTATTATTATATCTAAAAGCATTTTAGACGGTTTTTATTTTATTTATTTTTTCATTTTTTTTTTTTTTTATTATATATTTTTTTATTTAATTTCTTTTTTATTTTGAAAAGTGAAAAGAGGGTTGTTAGGCGGGTCTAATCTTCAGGGGATCCTCTGTGATCCTGCCATCTCATAAAGACTGGTCAAGCAAAACAAAACATGAGTTATCAAGTTCCATGAATCTGTTTAAATTCCCATCAATGTGTCAAGTTCGTCCGAAAAATTCACCTTTAATCCCATTTTATTGTTGAACGACACGGTCATCTCTTCGCTTGTCTAGTCACTGTAGTAGTTGTACTAGAAGTCTAGCCACTGAACTAGTTGTCTAGTCACTATACTAGTTGTCGAGCCACTGAACTAGTTGTCTAGTCACTGTACTAGTTGTCGAGTCACTGTACTTGTTGTCTAGTTACTGTACTGCTGTAATGTATTTTAGTTTGTTTGTTTGTATGTGTTTTACGTCATTTTCAACACATGTAAGGTTATATATGACGGTCGATTTTTTTGTGGTAAAGGCAGACCACCCACTTTTCCTGGGTAGAACCAGTACCGTACACCTCCCGTAATCCGTAAGAATCGACACTTCCTCACTTACAAGTCGAGCTCCCAGTGTGATTCGAATCCGCAGCGGTGAGAGGCGGAGTTTTACAACGCAACGTCGTTAACCATTCGGCCAAGGAGACGCTTTAGGGAGTGGATGTCGAATAACTTTAATCATATAATTATAATCATAGACCACTCAAACTATAAGGAGAGGAACTTTAAAAGATTGCTTTCTTTCGTTCAAATCCTATTAACTTTGTACTATTTATATACGTATGTATACTATGAAAATAAAGTATGTTTAAACCAAACTATAAGATTAGCATTTGTTGTTTTCCTTGTCGTTAATGCAGTTACATGACACTTTTGTTTCTATTAGATATGCTAATGTATATCTTCTACCCGGTTTAAACATAATGTCATGAAGCTGGTACTTTAAAGCGGGATAGATCAGGCTTTATTAGAAAAATAAAAAAAATTGTTTAAATGTCACAATTCGTGATAAAATGCCACAGCAATCAGAACATGGTGCAAGCAACATATTGTTCAGGTCTAATTGAATTCCACAAGTATTCTGAATGAAATCAGGCTTAACTTTCTTGAATTAACCCTGATGGGTAGGATAGCACATTTTATTGTTCAGAATGCATTTCCGTGTAAATAAAGAGTCACGTTTATGCTAATTCATTATGTTTTGTCCCTTTAGAATAGAAAATGTCAGAATGTGTCAATGTTAAGTCGGACCCATTGACCCGATGTACTCCCTTTAGTAATTCCCTGAAAATAAGAATACAAAAATAATATATAACCCTATCTATAAACACCGGTAGCTGTATCAGTGTTGGGAACTAAACAAAAATATATTATAAAATTCAAAATATAATTTAAAAAATAGAAAAAAAATAAAATAAAAAAATGAATGGTGTTTTACGGCACGTCGACACATAAATAGGTCATATTGTGCGCAAAAACTGATGAAAGATGTAAAACATGTTATTAAAGTGTGTTGAAAAGTAATTAAAACTTAAAATATGTTTGTTTTCGACAAATAGATCTAACATGTTATTTATTTATTTATTGATTTATTTTTTTTTCTCTTATTTTTAAACTTTATATATTTTTGTTTAGTTCCCAACACTGATACAGCTACCTGTGTCTATAAAGATAAGATTCGTTCATTATAATCAATAGGTTGAAAATAAACACAATTAAACAAATAGTTATGTTATACTTTATTTTAAAAAGTAAACAATAAACAATTTCGAAACATATTTATAATTCATAAATGATAATATCATGTCGCTTTCTCATGAGCAAAATACACATTTTCAATAACATACATAAAATAACAAAGTAATCAAGCTCTTACTCGGCCAATGTCAATTGCGTGTGATTTGTACGTAAACAACTATATAACCACCAAACTAAGGTGCATTACTATTGGAATAACAGATGTAAAATCTGATGTAAAGATTTCTTTTTCACAGCACACTGCGTAATGAACGCACAAACTGAGTCAGAACGTGTACCAAACCACATCTCTGAGACAGTATGATCTGATGCAATATAAAGCACATGTGTACGGTTTTACCGATTCTCTTACATTTCTGATGACATCATCGAAAATTGCGAAATTGTCATACTTTCAACATAAGTATTTACTATAGTATAATAGTTACCAGAGTCTCTAGTACAACACTAGAGAATGGATGAAAGTTCTGTCCAATCAGTTCACAGTTCTTACGTCGAACTCGGTCAATCTCGAATATGCCGTACCCGTCCGGGAATCTCCTCTAGGTACACTGGCGGAGGACTATAATCATTAGGACAACACACTCGGTCAATCTTAAAACATCCATTTTGAGTCTATTTTGAGATCTCGTTTAAATATATTGCACTTATAATACCGACCGTAAAATATAAGCAGACGAACATTCTCAGTCAATTGTCGTCGTACTCGGCCAAATTCACGTCTCCGTCGAATGTTGGGAAAATTTCGCAAGCAAATTGTCCAAGTCAAGTTGATTCACCGTGGCAAATATGTCTGGAAGGGCTGACCGTCGTGACGCGCAATACGGTTCCATTCTCTCGTTTTCGTTGGCTGACTCGTATTCCGGCTCGTACTCATGGGAATTTAAAAGATCGTTGGCTGACTCGTATTCCGACTCGTACTCATGGGAATTTAGAAAATTGTTTCTTTCTTCCAAAGATACATCGTCAAAAATATTCGCCAATGCGACGCGTCGCGATTTTCGGAACACCACATCCTCCACATTTTCTTCTTCTACGTCATCCTCTAAACATCCGTGTAATTGATTAAATGTTCTCAACAACTCGTATCTATCTTCTTCAGTTAATCTTTCTAATATGTCGGGTATGCCGTTGCGTCGCTGCCGCTGCAAGCCCGGCATTTCCGTATTACAGTCCAGTCTTGAATACAATGACAAAATGTTCACAATATCTTCTTGATCCACATTCTGAAATATATCCGCCAAAGCGAATCGGCGTTTCGTCGTATGGCCAGACCCTGAATTGTCGTGTACCTGTTCCAGTTCGTCGAGCATGTCATCATTACATGATTTCACTGTATCTTCCTGATTGGAAATAAGGTGCGATACAGAAGACATGAAGTCATTTCCCAGCATACCTTGAAACACACCTTCGTATTTATATTCGTGTTGCGATACGCCGTTATTTATTTTTTCGCCCGAATGTTCAACACCAGATACATCACATCCATTTCTGCCTATTCTTATCAACACGTCGGTTTCCATGTCCACACATAAACTCATACTTCTCATATACTGAGACCTCTCCTTTATGTGCTGGACGTCTTCTGGATGCTGGTCTTGAAATATGTAAGCCAATGCATTCCGCCTTATACCCAAAGGGTGAACAGTTGACAAAGAAAACGGACAAGAATTTCTTCTCATAATTTCCCCTCTTGTCATCTTCAACAACTCAAACGTACAAGGTTTTACGTTAATGTTTTTGTTATATATGTCACAGTATTGTCTATTTTATCGAAAATTAATACCGATAAATGTTCACCCAACGTTTCCTCATAAGTGTTAACATCTAATGATAATTATAAACTGTAACGCTCCTTCATTGTGTCTTGCTTATTTCTCTGTATCCATAGATTTCTTTCTGATTCACCGCACTTATACTATTCGTGTTATATACCTGTGGGATTTCCCGATACACAAAAAACGTAGAATGGGCGGAGCCTATGAAATGACGTACTAGCGTATCACATGATTGTATTAAAGGTGGTAAATCGTGTCATAGCTAGTAGATCCTATACCAGTGTACCGTAATGCACAGTCATGTAAAATAGCCAACATTTCTACATACCCACCTCAGAATGTCAGTAATATTCTCATACTTTTGTGTATGTCTTAATAAACTGTCGCATTTCTGGAGAATAACGTATCACAAAATGAGTTTAAATCGTTTGCTTTGATCGTATTGTCATTTTTTTTTCGATTTGTTTTTTATTTGTTTGTTTTTTTTATAAATAAATTATATAACATTTATACAACTGGGTACTTAGAAATGTTGTTATATGTAAATATTCAAAGTACAGAAAGTACTGTATGGCGAATATACTGGGTGTACATGATTAGCACCAGATCACGTGAACTATTCGAAGTCCCATTTCAAACATTATCACAAAACTACATGTTCCCAACTTGTATAACCTAAATATCTAATCTCAAGTAGATTTACAATCATAAAGTGTACATCAAACATTCTAATAACGATATGTTTTGTCAAGTAGACAGTTTCCGACAAAATGAACATTTTCAAGTTTCGTTCGTATTTCCGTCACTCTACACCATCATACAAACCAACATCTAAACCCCTATGTTATACATACGCCATATAATTTATGTTGACCCAAAAATGAATTATCGCTTGAAACATTTGCTTGCTATGTTTAACTTCTTTTTACACTTGTACAATATATGCAATTCAAGATATTCCACAAATTGGAAAGCAAATATTTTTGTTTCATCTATTTCACGAAACAATTACCGCAAAAATAAATAAGCCTGATAAAATACTGTTTTAATTAAGTGCCGAAAAGTCTTGCTGTGGCAGTGAACAAAATGGGAGAGGTGTTAACGAATATATCCACTATTTATAATATTCATACATAACCAACGATCATGTCATAGATCTACATAGTACTTGTATATCCATGATCATGTTCAATACATATGTGGCACAAATGGTAGGTCTTTTTATTTTCAAGAAAATTGGGAAAAGGCTTCCGCCTGCTGATTTTGGGGAAAAGAAGCGCGAGATCGTAAAAATTAGGAAAAAAGAGCGTGATTTAATGTTTTTTCTAAGGGAAAATTTTCATCAGGTATTGAATTTAGCATTTTATTTTAAAGGGACACACGGCACTCTTTATTTTTTAAAAACTCACGGCGTCCCGCTTGTTTTTCTGCAAAACTTGGGTTTGTTCAATCATCAATATAAATTATAAGAATAGCATTAGGCAATTTTTGTTGCAAATTATTACTTTTGGATATTATTGCACCAATAATATATTAAAACTTATAGTATAATAAGACGAACTAGTAAATACGTAAAATTAGATTTATTTAAATGTAACCAGGGTAAAAGTAAAAATGATACAGGATATATAAATCGAAACACCCACTTCAAATACTTCAATATTGCCGTGTGTCTCTTTAACATACAAACTATGTAAAGTCCGTCAATTTTATTTATTTTTTTAAGATTGGGAATTTGTTTCGAAGAATTGGGGGGGAAATAGTTTTTTGCAGTCGAAAAGGGGCCAAAATAAGAAGCCGAATTTCCGCAGAACTTAAATAGGTTAACACGACCCTGAATGAAGCGTCCCTATGTGTGGTACGGTACATATGTAAATAACTTGCATATTTGAGAAAATATGAAAATAATCAGAAGATATAGATACGGCGCGAGTCCAGGGTCTTCCACAGGCAAGAGCATATTCCCCCTATCCCTTAATTCTAAAATCTAATTTCCTCCTACTTCTTATTTATATAACCCCTATCCTTTGATCTCTCTGCCCTATCCCTTAAAAGCACCAACAAATCTCCAAAATGCATTATACATGTCTACAAACAGCTCCTTGTAGGCTATACTTCTTAAAAATCCTTGTATTTACAGTTGAAATATACTTCAAATTGCATCTAAACAAATTATGATCAATAAAAATAGTGGTCACCCAAAGGGTAACCCCCTCGCATACCCACTCCATGGCATTCAAATTTAATTTCCCCTATAATTTCTGTCGAAAACCCTGGAGTCGTATCATATTCCCTCTGAATTCTTTGATAATTTAATACAGATATACACGCTTCAACCCTTAATACAATGCTTCATGACGTACATATGACATAAGAACGGTCTACAATTTCGGCTCTTATTACCATTTCTTTCTTATGATCTCATGAAGATTTCAATTTGACGAAATAAGATATACATTCACGTGCTTGATCTATGAACGCTGTCCAAATTGACCGAATTCCAAATGAAATAAAAGCTCAACACAACAAAATAGCGCCGTGTGTCAGCGACCAAAGTAACAACAGAACATTCGCGCAACCGCTTAAATTTGAGGGAAAAAACACAAGCAGAAAAACAGACAGGAAAAAACACACTTTTGCTTTCAAGAAGGTAAATCATATCATGATACCACATTATTTTTTGTTGAAGTGAGGCCTTCCCAGGGGAGGGAGCGTCTATGATCCATTGTTCCCTGAAAATATTACCCAGTTCTCTTGTTCCCCACATATTTTTTGCTTTGTTCCCCAAAAATATTTTTCCAATGTTCCCTTGTTCCCAAAAAGTAATACCAATAACAGACAATATTTCCTTGTTCCCCAAAAATAAATGGCCATGTTCCCCAAAACCCCTGGGAGACCCTCAACAGTGTATCAACCCTATAGCTCATCGATAATACTTAGAGCCACTCCAGAGAGTGCAGTCATAAGAAGTGCACAGTCATGATAGTTAGAGCCGCTCCAGAGAGTGCAGTCATAAGAAGTGCACAGTCATGATATTTAGAGCCGCTCCAGAGAGTGCAGTCATAAGAAGTGCACAGTCGGATTATGTTCGAGACGGACAACAGACACGCTATATTAAATGATTTGTTAACGTGTTCAGGTGTATTACATTTTAATTATCATATTTCTATAAAGAACATCTTTTAAAACCATTTGCAACAGATTTAAAAAATAAAAGCATAGCAAATTAAATCGGTATCATAGCAGTCGTAGCAACACAATTCGCTATCGCAGCAACATAATTCGTAGCAACGTAATCCGCTATCATCTTTTCGTATCATTTTTTCTTTTAGTTTATATCTTTTTTTCCTTAAGCCGATGACTATCTGCGCTATCGCATACTTAAATCCTTAAACGTATTGGTTTTATTTTAACCTCAAACAATCAATGTGAAGGTCACCAACATTAAGGTCATGGTCCAGTTGTTCAAAGATCGGTTAACGTACCCGTGCGGCAACATTTCCGATCTTTCTGAATTCCCAATAAATACATATTTCTACCAAAAAAGGGGCATTTGAAAGCATTATGTTAAGAAGAAATGCAAATTAAAAACTTTTTTTATAAGCAAATGTACTTTGAAAGTTTACACTAATCATGGATTTAAGCTAACCGATCTTTGAACAAATTGGTCATATCGTTATTAGGGGAAGTTCAATAGGGCACACTGACGCTCTATACTAGTTAGTATGGCCTTTTCAACAAATGATCCATGTTTCTTTGTTTAAATGAACTAACCTGCCAAATAACGGCAAAATAACATATACAAACCCGTTTATCAAACTCTATCAAGGTGTTCAGGTCATATAATAACGTATATGTCCCGATTAAAAGTATAAGTTTATTGAAGGGTTCTTAAAATACTCGTGATTTAATATGCGTAAAACGAATTATGAGTTGGTAACTCTTAATTCGACTCTCCAGTTTTGGAGTTTGGCCTGGATGGTTAAAGTCGTTTATATTGTGTCTATAGAGTTTGTATTCTCAAAATATTAAGTTCTATACCTCGTGGTCAGTAGGTTTAAAAACGGTGTATATCTATTGTTAAATTTGGCTGTTGTTGGCGGGATAGCTACTTTAATAAAATACTTGTTTCGGAATGTGTCATAAAATGAGATGTAAGGACTTCCGTTGGTATATCAGTTAGCGGATTTCGTTTTTTGTGTACGTTGTTCCTTGTTGATTTGATATACATGTTTTCAATTTGTAATTTGTTTGTTTGTTTGTATGGTGTTTTACTTCATTTTCAACACGTGTAAGGTTATAGGCCTATATGACGGTCGTTTTTTTTGTGGTGGAGGCAGACCACCCAATTTTCCTGGGTGGAACCAGTACTGTACACCTCCTGTCATCCGTAAGAATCGACACTTCCCCATCACTTATAATTTGTAATTGTGAAGATAAATGCCTGTAAACCTGAATACTGGGGCTGTTCCCACCCCCTCCCCCCACCCCCTTTTGGTACGCAGTATTCGGGGCAAATTTACAGAGTATTCTGTACTCGGGTTATCCATGTTAAATAGTATTCAGTACTCGGGTCTAAAATGGAGGAGTATTCACTACTCAGCTCTAAATTAGAACAAGAGGCCCAAGAGGGCCTGTGGACGCTCTACTGGCTCAAGATAAAGTTTATGTATAAGGGCCATAAGTCTTTCAAAAATCATTCAACCGGAACATCAGGAGAACTAGTCTAGACAAAGTTAGTGTATTAAAACCTTTAAGGGCTAATAACTCTGCAAAAATTCATTCAACCAGAACATGGCAATGACAGGTGCAACTAGGCTTAGCAAAGAGTTTAGAAGAGACTAATCTGGACAAAGTTTGTGTATTAAAACATTTAAAGGGTCACAACTCTGTCAAAAATCATTCAACCGAAATATGGCGAAAATATGCGCAACTATGCGCAACTAGGCTTGATACTGATCATCCTTGTCAAGTTTCGTCTATATCCAGCCAGGGGTTCAGGAGAACTATCCCCGAAAAAAATTGTGGTATCAAAATCCTTTAAAGGGCCATAACTCTGCCAAATATCTGTAAACCGTGAACGTGACGATGACATGCACAACTAGGCTTGGCGTGATCATCCCTGCAAAGTTTCACTGACATCTGGCGAGGGGTTCAGGAGAAGTAGATCAGACAAAGTTTGTGTATTAAAACTTTTAAAGGGCCATAATTCTGCCAAAAAATCCTTCAACCGGAATACAGCAATGCTTTGCTCAACTAGACATGGAATTGATCATACCTAAAAAGCTTCGTTTAAATCCGGCTATGGGTTCAGGAGAACTATTCAGAACAAAGTTTGTGTATTAAAACCTTTAAAGGGCAATAACTCCGCCAAAAATCATTCAACCGGAACACGGCGATGATTTGCACAACTACACATAGAATCGATCATCCCTAAAAAGTTTCGTTTAATCCGGCCAGGGGTTCAGGAGAACTAGTCAGAACAAAGTTTGTGTATTAAAACCTTTAAAGGGCTATAACTCCGCCAAAATCATTCAATTGGAACACGGTGACTATGTACAACTAGACTTGGTACTGATCATCCCTGCAAAGTTTCAATGAAATCCGACCAAATGAAGGCCCTTTCGTCTTAATGAGGTCAAGATATAGCATATTTCAGAAAATCAAGGGCCATGACTCCGATGTAAATGGTCCAATCTGGATAGTTTTCGAACTTGTCCAAGCTTTCATTGATATTAACAATCTGGTAAAGTTCCTTAAAGATCGGATGAAAAATGAAGGCCCTATCATCTTAACGAGGCAAAATATAGCATTTTTAACTAAATCAAGGGCCATAACTCCACTGTTACTGGTCCGATCTGGCTGGCCTTCGAACTTGTCTGAGCTTTCATTGATATTAACAATCTGTGCAAGTGTGGTAAAGATCAAATAATAAATGAAGGTGCTAGAGTGTTCACAAGGCTTAATATGGCTTTTTTTCCCCAGCAAAACAAGGGCCATAACTCCGGTGAAATTATTTCGATCTTGCCGGTTTTCGAACTTGTCCGAGCTTTCATTGATATAAAGACACTGGCAAAGTTAAGTAAAGGTCCGATTAATATTGAAGGCCCTAGAGTGTTCACAAGGCAGAAAATAGCATTATTCAGAAAAAAACAAGGGCCATAACTCCGGTGGTACTGATCCGATTTAGCTGATTTTCGAACTTGTCCAAGCTATCATTGGTATTAACAATCTGTGCAAGTTTGGTAACGATCGATCAAATAATAAATGAAGGTGCTAGAGCGTTCACAAGGCAGAAAATAGCAATTTTCAGAAAAAAACAAGGGCCATAACTCCGGTGTTACTGATCCGATTTGGCTGGTTTTCGAACTTGTCCGAGCTTTCATTGATATTAACAATCTGTGCAAGATTGGTAAAGATCAAATAATAAATGAAGGTGCTAGAGTTTTCACAAGGCTTAATATGGAATTTTTCAGCAAAACAAGGGTCATAACTCCGGTGAAATTTATCCGATCCGGCTGTTTACAAACTTGTCCGAGCTTTCATTGATATAAAGACACTGGCAAAGTTTCTTAAAGATTCGATTATTGATGAAGGCCCTAGAGTGTTCACAAGGTAAAAGTTAACAGACGGACGGACGACACGGACGACGGACAACTCCTCATGCCATAAGGCCAGTAGGGGGTGGGGGGGGGGGGGGGGGGGGTGAACACCCGGACGACGCGGACAACGGACAACTCGCCATCCCATAAGGCGCGGACAACGGACAACTCGCCATCCCATAAGGCCAGTAGAGCTATGGGTGGGGGGGGGGGGGGGGGGGGGGGGGGGGGGACGACGCGGACGACGGACAACTCGCCATCCCATAAGGCCAGTAGAGCTAGGGGGTGGGGGGGGGGGGGTACTCGCATACACTCGTTCGTGAAAAGAACCACACGTTTACCATCTCGTGAAGGATTTCCCTATAATCGATCCCAGCAGTTAAATAATATATATCTCTAGTCGGGTTACAAGTGAAAAGAAAGGTGAATCCAATGACGTGACTATCGTCCATGCATGACATATGCTTCAGAATCACATGTGGGTATTATAAGTTACTAGTATTGGTGCTTTTTTTTAAATGATTGTAAAAAATCACTGAAATGTGAGAAATATTTGGGAACGGTTCTTATTGAATGTATAGTCGTACAAAATGGCATATTACGCTGGGTTTTTGGTATGTATGTAGATTTTAAAGATATTTATAGTGCGTCTTTATTCATCATAGCTATACTGGCTTCCTATGATAGTAAGGGTTCTATGGTATCACGGTAGTGTCAAATCTATAAAACCGTATGCATCTCTGCTAAAATATGATAATTATTCTATTGATTTGATGACTTTAGGTACATATAATAAAATAATTGAAAAAGAAAGTATATTTATCAGAAGTAAAAGGATATTTCAAAATAATGCAAAACTGTTGACAATTTCTTTATGCTCTTTAAAATTCATCACCTCTAGTCTCCATAAATGCAGTTTCTATTACTTGAAGGTTATACAATTCATTAGGTTTTAGTCTGATGAGTCTGTTCTACATTATTGTTTCTTGAAATGGGCACTCACTGAATCTTATACCAGTTACTAACAAATACAAGATACACAATATGTGCATACCTTGATACCATAGAACTTTTAAAATAATAAGATCAATGAGGGTACCCTTCTTTGTAAATCTAATTCTGACATTGTTACGTACAATTAATTACATTTTATATCATAACAATTTAGAAGAAGGGTCACAGAAAACATTTGAGTTTCCATTTTCTTTAAATATTGTTTACAATTTGTGTTTCTTTGTCAAACCATTTAAGTACCGTGATACCATAGAACACCATGCTACATTTAAAGGGCCACACGCCACCCATTTTTATCAAGCAACGTAGGGGTTAGTCTTGATCATCTTCGACGCTTGATTGCAAATCACCGTTTGTGCAGAAACAAATCTGAAACCGGAAGCACATGACCGTATTTTTTTTTTAATAAAAATATTTCTGACCATCCGCATATAATGATCAAGTTTCCCTTTTGTTTATTTATAAATTCGTTGTCTTTCTGCCTTTGTGTATAGCTGGAAGCAATCATGAACGCTCGGCCAATCCCGTCATTCTTCGGGATCCCGCCATGCTGCGAAGCAGTGTACGAGATGTTGTGAATGAGCTAGAAGATGCATGAGAATCTAAATAAAAAATAAAAAAATTAGAACTTTTCTAGACATTTGACTTGAAAACAAGCAAGCGTCGCAGTTGATCTAGACTACGTAGGGGTTCTTAATGTACATATAACGGATTTCTTTAAAAGGAAACGATCCAAATTATTCAAATCTGATAGATTTTATTTCTGCACATTGTATGCACTCTTTTCGTCGATCACCAATTCAGGTGGCTGAGGTAATTCTACTAATTGTAACATAAAATATGTATAATTCAACTAAAACGTGTTGGGAACTTGGGGGAAAAGCAAAAATAAAAATATAATACAGCAAAATGAAATGTGGTTAAGAATATAAAAGGAAGACACTTTTGTTGACATCTGTTGTAGTTGTTTACGTGTGAATCTGTATAAAACAGGCCTCAAAATAGTGCCGTGATTTTTAACTGAGCGTGGTATATATTACGTGGTATAGAATACCTTATGCGAATTAGCCTTTCAAATTTTGAGCCGGAAGGAAACAACATCCGGGAATATTGAAGGAAACAACATCCGGGAATATTGAAGGAAACAACATCCGGGAATATTCCCCAAAAAATACAACCAACATAGCCGGTAGAAAACATTAGTCACTTGATCATAACCAAGTATATCAAATAACAAATTGTTTGTAATAAGTGATTTTTACAAAGTTTAATTTACAACATACTTATTTCGAACAATGACGACATAGTCATGTTTCCTTATGACAGACACCTGGTAAACCGAAAAGCATAAATCCTGAACTTGAGAAAATATGATATCAGCATTTAAGTCTGGACAATTTTATTCAACATTGGTTAAAGGGACACATGACAATCTAGACATTTTTATCAAGAATTACGATTAGCATCTCGCTTTATTAATCCAGTATCATGTTGACTTGAAGCCTGCTTGCATGTAATTAAATAACATTTTGAGTTTTCTTTTGTCTTATTCTACCATAATGTTTGAATATATTATTGATGCAGTATACTAAAGCAATTAATAATATGCAAAAAGAATATTCATCATACTATTCTTATATTTAATATTAATGACTGAACAAATGCCAGTTCTGAAGAAAAGCTAACGGAACTCCGTGAGTTTTAAACAAATCAAGACCGCCATGTTTCCCTTTAAAACTTCAATTCACTAAATGGCATTCTTCAGTGTCAATGACGACACGTGCTTTGAGGGTGCTTTGCTGGGCTAGATAACATTGATTACGTACTTTCATATATATAATACAACTTGACGGTTCAGTGGATCAGCTGTTAATTATTAATGATTTTCAGAAATTATCAAAAATATGGGAACCATGTATATCAACATTTTGTTCTTTCATCTAATGCAGAAGACCTGACAATGTCCAGTTTAATGCAACACTGCTTACACATTCTGTGTATTAAACCGTTTGAAAATGTACCCAATTTCACTGGTAAACATAATTTTTTATGATGGATAAATATTTTTTCGGTCCTTAATTTATTTTGAGGAGTATATTATACAACATAATGAACTTTCGTTTTAGTTGTGGTATTTATTCCATTGAGATTAAAGTCCCTAAACCACAAACAACAGCTACATCTTACAAATGTATGTACACTGTTTTCACTGACGACGAGGTGTATATATATATAACTTACCTATTTTGAAAATCCAAACGCTATAGGCGCTTTAGCTGGCCAGGCCAAACCCCAAAACTGGAGCGTCGAATAAATAGTTACCAATTCATAATTCATTGAATGCATATTGAATCACGCGTATTTTAAGAACCCGTGAATAACCTATACTTTTAATCTGCACATATACATTAGTATATGACCTGAACACCTGGACAGAGTTTTGATAAACGGTTGTTTAGAGTACTTTTGTCGTTATTTGGCGGGTTAGTTTCTTAAACAAAACTCGTTGTCTGCACCCTGTTTTCTTCTTTTCAGATTTGCATTACTACGGAATATACATCCGGTATTTCAAAACGAAAGTTCATAATTAGTAATTTAAAAAGTCTTTGACGGTATAGATGTATGTTCTGTTAGCAATGACGCAGTCTTTGACGGTATAGATGTATGTTCTGTTAGCAATGACGCCAGACGGTATTCAATTTTTACCACCATTTCCAATCATGTTTTAAATTGCCAATCCATGGTTTTCATCGTACAAAGAAACTGTCATACATATGAATAGTAATTATCGTTTTTGTAATAAACGGATGTTTAAAATTCGTTGACATCTTTGACATGAAATGAAATTTTAATTTAACAAAACGTTTCAAGTCTAGACTACACGAGTATGTGTGCATTGAGGCCGTCGTTAAAGGGACACTGTCCGTAAGTAAGCAGATATGGAGCATAGCTGATTTTTATTCAGTTAAATGTATACATTGAAAAAAAAAGTTTTATTTAAGAAATAATAAATATGTACCTGTGTTTTATCGGTGAATAAAATACAGGTAGGAGTTTGGATGCGTAGTAATTAAATCACGAGTGCGTAAAACAAAGAAGGAAAATCAATGGTGCAATGTAACCTACATGTATTGGGCTTTCACTTAATATTTTTTACATAATGCAGACGCGTCACTTACACAAAGGAAGTAAGGTGGCGGGATATCTATAAACAGTGAAAATGACTACGTATAAAACAAGCAGCTTGGATTGAAAGTTATCTTAATAATAGAAGGCAACAAGTATTTGTCGGAAACGCGTATTCTGAAATCAAAAACATAACCGCGGGCGTTCCTCAAGGCTCTGTGCTCGGACCCCTTTTGTTTTTAATATATGTTTATGATATATCCGAAAATATGTTAAGCATAGCTCGTTTGTTTGCCGATGATAGTTCTTTTTCAGTATCCACTTAAATTGATGATATGGAGGGTATTCTAAACCATGATTTAAACATTGTTTCAAATTGGTCAAAAACATGGTTAGTTCTGTTAAACGCCAGTAAAACTGAAGCATTATTTTTTTCAAAAAACAATGAACAGCGTCGGCCTAATCTTATTTTAGACAACACCCAGTTGTCGTTTGTTGAACACTATAAACATTTAGGCCTTACTTTGAGCCATGATGGCAAATGGCATATGCATATCGAAAATATCTCTCTTTCGGCTTCCAAAATCATTGGAACTATGAGGCTTTTGAAATTTACACTAAGTCGTAAGGCATTAAATCAAATTTATTTATCGTATGTCCGTCCAATCTTAGAATATGCTGCTATTGTTTGGGATGGCTGCAGCGAATATGAAAAAAATAAACTTGAAAAAATACAGTATGAAGCTGCACGTATTGTGACCGGTCTTACCCGTTCGGTATCTATTGTTAATTTAATGAATGAAATAGGATGGTTACCGTTATCAGAACGGCGTAAGTTCCAAAACCTTTCTGTTGTATATAAAATGAAAAACGGAACAGTGCCTGAATACCTGGCAAATCTAGATCTAATCCAAATCTAATCTGCCGAGAAACAGGGTGCCTGAGATAAAACCTTATCTCGGCGGTTACGTTCCTATCGCGTCAGGTGCACTTCTTTTGACGTCGGCACCTCTTTTGATGACTCGTGGAATAGTTGATGACGTCTGGGTGTTTTTGAACGAAGAAAATTGGCGAAAAAAAGGATTCAATAATTTTAAACGATCAACATGATAAATAGAATATCATGTTAGTGCCTAATCTCATCCAGTTTATCAGGTTCATCACGAAAAAATAATGAAACCCTCGGCACAGCCTCGGGCTTTATTTTTTTCTCAGCCTCACTTGATAAATTGGTTGAGATCAGGCACTAACATGATATTCTCTGTAACGTTACAACAAACGACACCATTGATATTTTACGCATAGTTTTTGGCTTACCGACTTTTTCATGTTCGTCGAACTGAAACCACCCTTGACTCATTCATATGCATGAGTAAGTCCCATTTAAAGTGGATTTAAATATACACACATCACAAACTAATGTAATAGGTTCTGTAGCTTTAATTATACACACACCATAAACTAATGTTGTAGGTTCTGTAGCTTTAAATATGCACACATCTTAACCTAATGTCAGTTTGTTTGTTTGTTTGTTTGTTTGTTTGTTTGTTTCTTTGTTTGTATGTATGGTGTTTTACGTCATTTTCAACACATGTCAGGTTATATAATTATGATGACGGTCTTTTTTTTTGTCAGACCCATACAAATGGTACAGGCCTAAATCTAAACTCATTTTACACCAAATGTACCAACAAAATTGCAATTATTTGTAAATATTTCGTTTTCCTACGTTGATGGTATTTGACGTTATGTGTAAATATTTCGTTTTCCTACGTTGATAGATATTTCGTTTTCCTACGTTGATAGTATTTGACGTTATGTGTAAATATTTCGTTTTCCTACGTTGATAGTATTTGACGTTATGTGTAAATATTTCGTTTTCCTACGTTGATAGTATGTGACGTTATGTGTACATATTTCGTTTTCCGACATTGATGGTACTGCATGTTATGTGTAAATATATCGTTTTCCTACGTTGATGGTATCTAGCTGATGTTATGTGTAAATATTTCGTTTTCCTACGTTGATGGTATCTAGCTGATGTTATGTGTTAATATTTCGTTTTCCGACGTTGATGGTATTGACGTTGTGTTCGTTTTCCTACGTTGATGTAGTCTCGGTCGCCAAGACCGTATCATGCATGTCTTACTTGCAGAAATCTGGTTCTGGATCCGTGTAGGATAGTGTAACGAAGAAATCAGAAGCGGGCGGGTGAGCGAGGCTAACGTTGATGGTACTTACTCCCTGATAGTATTTGACGTTCTGACTGGCTGTGTCACCTGACGTTGATAGTGATATTATTGTTTAAACATATTTATTTTACATCGATTGCGAAACAAGTTCTTGCAACTTAGATTAATCATTCTCGATGACTTCCTGGGTAGAACCAGTACTAAGCAATGTGGATTAATTATCTTGCTCAAGGATAAATAACGTGGCCGCGAAGGAGGATCGAACCCACGACCTCTCGATCAGGAGTTCGGCGCTCTAGCACTGGACCACGCACTCCGTGATATGGTTTATACTTTGAGATGAACAATTCATATCTAGAATGCATGAAACTGCGATAATTAATTAATATAATTTCAGCAAGTCGTTTTATATCCATTGTTTTTAATTAGTTCATGTGTCCAACCTTTGAAAAGACCCGAAATGGTTACATACTGCGTAATTAACTTGCCAGCATATCCTTGCTGAATGAATCATGCTAGGTCATTTTACAACCCACATTCACGACGAAGTCGATATCGGTCATTACGTCACAGATAACCGAATTGATTCAATACGTATTATTATAAACAATAGCTTGTCAAAACGATTCAAAAGACAACCATAAATATTTTGGAAAAAAAAACACTGTTGACCGCGAGATCTCAGTGTGATGATAGTCAAGTGAAGTGACCGGTGACTAATACCAAAAGAACTGCCTACTATTGTTAATTGGTTCAGAGATATACAATTATTGAGAAGTAACAAAAACACGTTTGACAAGAGATCCTCTTATTCAAAGGGATTATATTCTTAAATGTCTTCGGTTCTTCAAAATCTTTATACTTGATTAAACAGATCTGAATAGTAACAAAACAAATAAACAACGCAGATAGGTGGGTAAGACAACACACGTTGTATAGTTCGTACACCTTTTTATCATATATAATGTTTACCTTTTGAGTAACAATAACGAAGGCCACCGTCAAAGTTTAGACCAATAGGTTGATATAATCAACAAGTTTCACAGATTTGTTAAACGTTTTCTGAATAATGCTCGACACTAACGCTCCAAATAAGGACAAACTTACCTTCAAAACCGTTTATCAAAACGCTGTCCAGGTGTTCAGGTTATATAATAGTGTCTATGTGCCAATTAAAAGTATACGTTTATTCATGTGTTCTTAAAATACCTGTGATTGAATATGCGTAAAATGAATTTTGTTGGTAACTCTTCATTCGACGCTATATTTTTGGGGCTAGGCATGGCTGGTCAAAGCCGTTTATAAATTGTCTACTGAGTTTGATTTCTCAAAATGTGTAAGTTATATATATACACACCTCGTCGTCAGTGGGTTTAGAAACGGTGTACATATTTTGTAAAAGTTGTCTGTTATTGGCGGGATAGCTACTTAAAAGTGAATATTTGGGAAAAGTATATGTATTAAACCGCACTAATATTGATATTAAGCGTGGAACATCAAGTTGTTCATGGGGGTTCAAGTGTTCGACTAAAAAAATTACAAATAATGATATTTTCCATTCTAAAGGGCCTAAATATTTAAAAAAACAAGAGCGCCAAAATGGCATTGAATTGCTCAACTAATAATCTTCGTAAGGTGAAATCAAATGACTGAAGGTCCTGAGAGTCGCCAAGATTGAACAGTGTCTATCTTCTTGATCAGGTTAAAGGTTTTTAAATATATAGAAATTAAGAGTTTAAAAAAAAAAAAAAAAAAAAAAATTACCCCACCCACAACACAAAATATTGGCTGCGATTTTTCAAAAACGGCAGTGCAAAAGACGGCTGCACGGTTGTCTGCCTAATAACTTCCCCTCTGGAAAATAACCGATAGTATGAATCAAATTGAGTACAATGTACAATAGTACGAATCTAATTGAGTACGAAGTACGAAATTTCGTAGGAGTTGTCGTTCTTGAATTCATTCTATTTTTAGAAGCAACAACGCCTTGATAAATCTGCTAACATACCAAACAAAGGAAACACCTATGATTTTCGAAAAATCGATTTTAGCAATTTTAGGGGAGTTTTTCACACACTTCCGTGGGGCCGAGAGGAGGGTTAGAATTTCGTGAGATTTCATCTCACGCCGTGACGTATCACATGTATGCAATAACTACAATATCTACTGATATTTTTTAGTTCCCAATTTGTTATCTGGGTCACACGTCATGAGCGGCACATCCGGGTAACTCCATTCATGAAATATATATATGCGTGTATTATGGCGCATAGTATTTCAGTTCCTTTTTCAAAAAAAGACACGTATATACTGTATACAATGACAATTATTCACAATCAGTAGTTATATTATTCGGTATATTATTCGGTATATATAGCGTTCATGTCAGTCACCTTATGAAATTAAGTTATACTTGATGCAGTTAAAGGAACTACATTCTCGTGGTGCGCAAAGCACCCAATCCGATTTTTTTGGGTGTATTAATGCGCATAATATTTCGGTAAACCTACAAAAAAGACCTGTTTATACAGTATACAATAACAATTATTTCATTATTCACAATCATTAGTTATATTACTCGTTATACATAACGTTCATGTCAGTCACCTTATCAAATTAAGTTGTATTTGAAGCAGTTAAAGGGGACTACATTTCTTACAACGGTAAAGCGTCTCACCCGTTTTAAAAACTCCCTATTCAGAAATTG
The DNA here is from genome assembly GCA_037043455.1 of Cyrtodaria siliqua. Classification (NCBI taxonomy): domain Eukaryota; kingdom Metazoa; phylum Mollusca; class Bivalvia; order Adapedonta; family Hiatellidae; genus Cyrtodaria; species Cyrtodaria siliqua. The sequence continues at coordinate 244,069 of JAWPHD010002198.1, forward strand.
CACTATATACATATACTGAAAAAAAGTTATTTTACATAGACACTCACAAATATTAGAACAATGAGACATACATGTGACTTTATACCAGACCTATGTAATATCTCCACAGAGTTTTCCTATTATATTCTTGGAAAAAAAGTTGTGGTATATAAAAAAAAGGACAAATGTTTCTATGGAGATGTGACTCTTCATTACTCAATGGGAACAGTGGGAAACGTAGTGCAACAATATATTTACCGTTGTTATTTACTAAAAGCACAGAGTAACATTTAGCGAAAAAGGATCTGATTAGTGTAAAAGGGTTTTATATGCCAACCAGGGCTTTTCAAATTTTTCCAATTGATTATTTTTTTCAGTATGATATGGGTATTTAATTTGTGGTTTGAAATGTTCAAAGAATGGCAATCTCCCATCTAACTTGCACTTATATATGAAGTATTTTGCATGTAGAAATAATTGATTTAAAACAATGTCATATTGAATGGAACCAAAAATAATAATTTTCATAGTCCATTCCGGTTAAATTTGTATATTCTTTTCTGTGCAAGTAAACTTGAAATTATCCCAAAATGTTTTTGAATATCTGCATTCCCAAAATAAATGAGTAATGGTTTCTGAAGTATCAGTGCAAAAACTACATGAATTGTCATTTTTTATTTTAATTTTTGTCAGAAGGAGGTTTGTGGCAATAATTCTGTGATTCATTTTTACTTGAAACCATTGTAAATTTGTATCTTTTGTGCAAATGAAAGGTATTTTAAATAGTTTATTCCGATCTCTGTCTATATTTAAACCGTACTGACCCCATTTTGCAATAGATGTTGGCTGCACACCTGATTTATTTAAAACTTCATAAATAGGGCGACAGTCCTTTTTTGTTCCAGTTATGAGAGAAACTGCTAATGGGCAAACAGGGTTTTTTAGGTTGATGGCCAGATGTGCAAAATTCAGATTTTAATTGCCGCAGTCATACCTTCATATTCTATAAAATTTGAAAGTATGCTAAACTTTTCTATAAATAGTCTAAAAGAAAGCAGATTACCATTGTTATCCATTAGATCATTAATAAATATAATACCTTTGTCATACCATCTCTTATAAAATACACTTGATCTTCCGATCTTAAAGTTATTGTTGTACCATAACGGCTGTGTTAGAAATTGTTTCCATGACAGTGGTTTAACATTTAATAGAGTATCCAGACTTGTGTATACATCCTTCCAAAAGGGATTGCATATATTTTGCAATTTATTTTTTAAACAAACTTGGTGTAGGATCATTAATAGTAGCTACATGTAATATATGAGAGCATTGTGGTTTCAGAGAAGACTTTTTTCAACTTCACCGGGCGGGGCATTTTTGATCCCGGGGACTTTACTTGAACAAACAGAATAGTCTGTGGGTTGGCGATCAATAATAAAGAAAAACTGCCGAAATCTATTCAGCAGTTCTTGAAAATACTTTTTAAGGTTTTAACCTTTTATGGTAACGGCAGGATGTCCGGTTGACCTAATGTTAATAACAAGAGGCCCAAGAGGGCCTGTGGACGCTCTACTGGCTAGCATGGCTCTTATAACATCAATGAAGTTAGTGACTATCATTTACGTTTTTTTTGGAAGTTTCGGGCAAAAAACAGCTTTTGAACTAAATCAAGGGCCAGAACTAAAGAATCTGTTAAAGTTCGGTAAAGATCAGATGAAAAATGAAAGCCCTACCGTATTAACAAGGCAAAATATAGCATTTTTTACTAAATCAAGAGCCATAACTCCTCTGTTACTGTCCGACTGGTCCAACATAGAGCTAAAAAAAATAAAAAAAATAAAAAATAAAAATAAAAAAAATAAAAAAATGCAAAAATTAAAAAAAAATATATAAAAAAAAAAGAAAAAAAAGAAATTAAAAAAATATATAAAATTAAAAAATCAAAAAATTAAATAAAAAATAAAATTGAAAAAAAGATATTTGGTAATGATCGGATGAAAAATGAAGGCCCTCTCGTCTTAACGAGGCAAAATATAGCGTTTTGAACTAAATCAAGGGCCATAACTAAGCTGTTACTGGTCCGATATGTTTGGTTTTCGAACTTGTCTGAGCTTTCATTGATATTAACAATCTGATAAAGTTTGGTAAAGATCAGATGAACAATGAAGCCCCTACCGTCTTAACGAGGCAAAATATAGCATTTTTAACTAAATCAAGGCCCATAACTCTGCTGTTTCTTGTTTGAAATGGCTGGTTTTCAAACTTGTTCGAGCTTTCAATGACATTAACAAGCTGATAAAGTATGGTAAAGATCGGATGAACAATGAAGCCCCTATCATCTTAACAAGGCAAAATATAGCATTTTTAACTAAATCAAGGGCCATAACTCCGCTGTTACTAGTCCGATATAGCTGGTTTTCGAACTTGTCCGAGCTTTCATTGATATTAACAATGTGGTAAAGTTTGGTAAATATAGGATGAAAAACGAAGGCCCTATCATCTTAACGAGGCAAAATATAGCAATATAGCATTTTTAACTAAATCAAGGACCGTAACTCTGGTGTTACTGGTCCGATCTGGCTGGTTTTCGAACTTGTACGAGCTTTCATTGATATTAACAATGTGGTAAAGTTTGGTAAAGATAGGTTGAAAAATGAAGGCCCTATTGTCTTAACGAGACAAAAGTTAACAACGGACGACGGACGGACGACGGACAACTCGGCATCCCATAAGCTCTGCTGGCCTTCGGCCAGTAGAGCTAAAAACTAGAACGAATTCGACGGCGCGGCATCGCAAAATACCCACGTTTTTTCACACAGGTCAATTCCCTTTAACCCTGTATCCATTTTACATATAATTGTTATGATCGTTATTTGATACTCAAATCAGAAATAGTATTATTGATGCTTTTCTGTATATATGTATGACAGTGAAAAAATGTTAAGTGTATGTGTGTATTGGAATTATTGACCCCTATCCCAGAGTCCCATGGTGACTGTGTGTATTGGAATTATTGACCCCTATCCCAGAGTTTATTGGAATTATTGACCCCTATCCCAGAGTCCCATGGCGACTGTGTGTATTGGAATTATTGACCCCTATCCCAGAGTCCCATGGTGACTGTGTGTATTGGAATTATTGACCCCTATCCCAGAGTCCCATGGTGACTGTGTGTATTGGAATTATTGACCCCTATCCCAGAGTCCCATGGTGACTGTGTGTATTGGAATTATTGACCCCTATCCCAGAGTCCCATGGTGACTGTGTGTATTGGAATTATTGACCCCTATCCCAGAGTCCCATGGTGACTGTGTGTATTGGAATTATTGACCCCTATCCTAGAGTCCCATGGTGACTGTGTGTATTGGAATTATTGACCCCTATCCCAGAGTCCCATGGTGACTGTGTGTATTGGAATTATTGACCCCTATCCCAGAGTCCCATGGTGACTGTGTGTATTGGAATTATTGACCCCTATCCCAGAGTCCCATGGTGACTGTGTGTATTGGAATTATTGACCCCTATCCCAGAGTCCCATGGTGACTGTGTGTATTGGAATTATTGACCCCTATCCCAGAGTCCCATGGTGACTGTGTGTATTGGAATTATTGACCCCTATCCCAGAGTCCCATGGTGACTGTGTGTATTGGAATTATTGACCCCTATCCCAGAGTCCCATGGTGACTGTGTGTATTGGAATTATTGACCCCTATCCCAGAGTCCCATGGTGACTGTGTGTATTGGAATTATTGACCCCTATCCCAGAGTCCCATGGTGACTGTGTATTGGAATTATTGACCCCTATCCCAGAGTCCCATGGTGACTGTGTGTATTGGAATTATTGACCCCTATCCCAGAGTCCCATGGTGACTGTGTGTATTGGAATTATTGACCCCTATCCCAGAGTCCCATGGTGACTGTGTGTATTGGCATTATTGACCCCTATCCCAGATGACTGGGTGTATTGGCATTATTGACCCCTATCCTCCAAGAGTCCCATGGTGACTGTGTGTATTGGCATTATTGACCCCTATCCAGAGTCCCATGGTGACTGTGTGTATTCGGCATTATTGACCCCCTATCCCAGAGGTTCCCATGGTGACTGTGTGTATTGTAATTATTGACCCCTATCCCAGAGTCCCAGTGGTGAACTTGAATATACTGCACAATCTAGCCACCCCCCCCCCCCCAACCCCCCCCTCCCCCCCCCCCCCCCTCCCCCCCACCCCCCACCCCCCCCCCCCCCCCACCCCCCCACACACACACACACACACACACACACACACACACAGAACCAGCCTCACAGTATATACACTGTAATCCCTTCATCAAAATGTTCATTTGAGACATAATTAGAAAAAGGAATTGAAGTATTAGTGTATTTGATGCCCCTTTCTCCAGGCGCCACCGATGACGTATGACGAAACAAATGTATATAGTGTATTACGATCATCATTATGTTTTATTTCAGACATAATTATCAACTTAAAAAACAAAATACTTCAAATCCCCCACCCTTTTCCACCCCACACACGCACACAACACCCCACCCTGGTCCCCCGGGTAGACGTCCGAGTTCGAAATAATAAAATCGTTTGATAAGTTATTTATAAGCTTTAACCAGCCAGACCCAGGACCACAACTGCATCGTCGAATTAAGAGTTACCAACTCATAATTCATTTTACGCATATTCAATCACGGGTATTTTTAAGAACCGGTGAATAAAGCTATATTTATATTTTTATCAGCACATATATACACTAGTACATTATTATATGACCTGAACACCTGGATATAATTTTGATAAACAGATTTTGCCGTTATTTGGCGGGTTAGTTTTTTTTAAACTATTTGGTGAATTCACACAATTTAGGCCTGAACTGAATTGAACTGAATTGGGTTTTACGGCGCACCAACACATGAAAGTTTATATGGCGCCTAACAGGAATGAACATGCCAGGCTCATCCTCCATGTACATCGAGATAAAATATGGAGAATGGGCCTAGAATAATCTTAAAATTTCGATATCAGAAAATCGAATTCTTGAGTTTAAAAAAAATGAAATTCTTGATCAGGAATCATTTTGATATCAATAAATACTGAAACAAAATATTATCTATGGTAAGAAAGAACTATCCGTGTGTGTAAGTGTTTGTTTATGCTTGCTGTCTTGTACTGGTCATTTTAGCGAGTAGACCTCTGTTTAAAGTCTCATCTGAAGGACTGGTAAGGTAGGAAATACTTTTTAAATATTCGATAATTAACCCCAACTCGGTCCCGGCTGGGATTGAACGCGCGATCCCTGGGTTACTAAAACCGTGATGCTACCCATTATACCACGGCGCTACCAAACTGGCATCCTGGATACTATATAGGCTCAATATGTATGTGAGTACTGTTGTTTGAGTATAAGAAGTCAGCGAAATTTAACGTAGCTATCCCACCAACATCATTCAAATTTTACAACATATATACACTGTTTCAAAACCTATACTGACGACGAGGTCATTATATAACTTACATATTTTGAGAATCCAAACTAATATAAACGGCTTTAACTAGCCAGGCCAACCCCGAAAACTGGAGGGTCGAATAAAGTTACCGACTTATAATTAATTTTACGCATATCCATCACGGGTATTTTAAGAACCCGTGAATAAACCTATCGTTTTAATCGGCACAGACATTATTATATTGACCTGAACACATGGACAGAGTTTTTGATAAACAGTTTTGTAGTGTAATTTTCCGTTATTTGGCGGGTTAGTTACTTTAAATTAAAAGATAAATCATATATTCATCTTGACGTTTTAGGAACGCGATTCGTCATTGCTGGCACATTCAAGATAATGTGTTCGATAGTATGTACACAAATCCACCCACACTTACGTGTTCATACAACACTTGTACGTACATGATACAAATAAATTAAACAATAACTCAGGTGATAATGTTCATACAAGTCAAGCCCATGTGACAAAACAAACAGTTTACAGTTGTCATCTAAATTAATGAATTAATTAGGTGCGTATTCACATCTATTTTTGGAAATATTCAAAACGTTGTAATATTAACAAATTTAGCAAAATAAGTTTTAAAATATACGTATTTTATGCATTAATAAAGCAGTGATACATTTATTTGAAACGTTCCTTCACTAACAGAGTGAGTTCCTCAAAGTCAAAAAAGAGCAAAAGAAAAATTACAAAATGCATGAACTGAATCATCTCCAGGGAAAACGCAAGATAACAGCCATTTCTGGAATTTCTCATTAATGTCAAACGTGTAAAGTGAATTGGATTTTATAGTCGAACCATAAGCTGAGGTCATATGGCGACTCCAGCTTCCACTGGTGGCGGAAGACCCAAGGTGACCCTCAGATTTCGTGCGCGGGCGTGCACCTGGCAAGAACCATCGACGTTCCGCAAGCCAGATGGATAGCGTCCTCACATAAAGATTCATAGGCACCTGAGGGATCGAACCTACAGCAATGAGGGTCAAGTGATTTCAAGTCAGAGACTCTAACCACTAGGCCACGGAAGCCCCGTCAAACTTGTAACTTATTCTCAAACATAAAGTTGGGATTTTTGAACACATGTTTTCAATGTACTAATCGTAATGTGGTTGCTTATGCAAGTTTGATTGCACACTTTAGTTTTTGACTCTGTATATATATATATATAGAACATGTGTTCATCATTGATCTGTTTTACTAGACGTCCTAGAGAGACTATGATTCTTAGAACTACACACACCTACGCATTGAGCTCTGTGTCTAAGTGGTATGAAGCATTTAGTGCAGTCTACAGTTAAGTAGTCGCAAACCACATATACTTTTCAGATTGTATTGGGACTATCCCCACCCCCACAATCCACGCATGCAAACTGCATTGGTATAAGATAAAAAATCATTCAGTCATTTATCATACAAAGTACCTGAAGGCGTTATAAATCATGTTCACGTGTATACTCAGCAAATAGAAAACTCCTCTTCTATACACAAGTTATGTTTTAGTTTAGTTGGGTTTAATTCATTATTAAAATGTTCAGCTCAACTGGCCAGCCTATGCGACGTCGCGTTGTCCGTACGTTAGTGCGTTTTGTTAAGGTTTTCCGTACGACTTTCAGACGTTGACGTTTTAGATACATTGCCCTTGGTTGTTGAAAACAGGCAAACTGCGATAGTAAAAGGGTTCCGATATTCATCAAATTGTATATTACATGTATTTTCGATAAGATCACGGACGAGTTCAATCTTTGCTTTACTAAAAAATAGCGGGCTCACGATCATGTACTTAAAGTCACTATCCCGCCATCAGCAGGCATATTTTACAATAGAGGTACACCGTTTCTAAACCTACTGACGAAGAGGTATATCATTATAGAACTTGCATATTTTGAGAATCCAAACTCTATAGACAAAATATAAACAGCTTTAGCCAGCCAGTCCAAACCCCAAAACCGGAGCGTCGAATTAAGAGTTACCAACTCATAACTCATTTTACACATATTCAATCACGGATATTTTAAGAACCCGTGATAAAAACTATACTTTTAATCGACCCATATGCATTATTATATGACCCGAACACCTGGATAGAGTTTTGATAAACAGTTCTGTAGTGTAATTTTGCCATTATTTGGCGGGTTAGTTTCTTTAGGTAAATGATTCCCGATTTTCATTAAAATTAATTTACTTCCGAGGTAATGGTTAGTTTCAATAAGAGCTTGGGCGCGTTCCTGAGCAAATTCGATATGGTTTACTGAGTTATTGCCCTTGAGTATTGCGCTATAGGTTACAGTACCCTATTGCAAAAACCAGTCTGATTGGCGGAAAAAGTATATGGCGTAAGCCTTATTTTGATTGGATGATAAGACTAGGTGGGAAATTCAATTAGGTTAACTTGAATTGTTATTTATTTCTGATTATTATTTAACATAGCTTTCATTTGTACGATTTAACTCTCTGATATAGCAGAATAAAAAGGAAAGAGAGTGATTTAAATAAATGTATTTGGGGATTCCCTCAAATTGTAGGGTCATGACCTTCGGACATCTAGAAGTGGCACTAAAAATAGGTCAACCCAAACACGAAGTTCCTGTTTACATGTATCTAAGCTGCATCTGTGTACCAGGGTAAGCAACAGTAAGCCTGGGTTTTTTGTTTGCATGTCAGATGGGAAAACATTAAACAATAAGTCTATGGAAAATGCAGTAGTGATCTATGACCTATAGGCGTAATTACACCATTGCGTTTGTGCTTTCGTGGTGTATAGTCAAATAGTGCCTAATAAAAAACGTTTTCCTGCCTTACTAGTGATACAAAATGCCCACTTTCGATTGCTTTTTGTTATTATTACCTATAATTCATCCGAATGATGTACTGGGAACATTTATTACTGTTTGTCTGAGTAATTTAATTATAACTGACATAGACAGTAAAGCGAAAGTAGAAATGGGGTTAATATATGTGTGACGTGCCAAAATAGAACGTGATGTCATTCAACAGATTGGCTTTTTCTTAAAGCGAAATTAGAAATGGGGTAAATCTATGTGTGACGTGCCAAAATAGAACGTGATGTCATTCAACAGATTGAATTTTGCTAGGATCAATAAGACATCAAGAGCAACATTCGTGTGAAGTTTCATGAAAATCCGTCAAGTAGTTTCAGAGGAGTAATCGCTACAAGTTTTCATTATATAACTCTATGTAAACAAAGATGGCCACTGGCAGCCATGTTTAACATCGAATCAAAATAATGTTCGACTCGGATAACCATTATGTCATGCTGATCATTTTAGAAAATGACCCATATCAATATCACTTGTAGTTTTCAAGAAGTAGTCGCTACAAACTTATTTTTTAAAAATCTATTTTAGCTGTGGCGGCCATCTTGAATTTCTGGCCGATCTGAAATTTTGCTATGGATCAATTAGACATTAAGAGCAACATTCCTGTAAAGTTTCTTGAAAATCCGCCTAGTAGTTCCAGAGGAGTAGTCGCTACAAGTTTTTACTATATAACTCTATGTAAACAAAGATGGTCGCTGGCAGCCACGTTTAACGTCGAATTAAAAGGATTTTTGACAAGGACCAACATCATGTCATGCTGATCATTTTAGAAAAAGTTCCATATCAATATCACTTATAGTTTTCAAGAAGAAGTCGATACAAACTTGTATTTTAAAAATCTATTTTTAGCTTTGTCGGCCATCTTGGATTTCACATCAACATGAATGTTTGCTAGGATCAACGAGACTTCATGGGAAACAATTCCGTAAAGTTTCATGAATATCCATCCAATAGTTTAAGAGGGGTAGTCGCTACAAAAAAAAAATTACGGACAGACAGACGGACAGACGGACGGACGACGGACGTTGCAACACGGCATAAGCTCTGCTGATCTCTGATCAGTCGAGCTAAAAATGTGTGTGTGTGTCAGTTGTGGGCGGGTTTAAGTTTCCAACTACGGAACGAGATTACACGAGAGCTGTGATGTAAATACTAAAAATGTGTGTGTGTGTGTGTGTGTGTCAGTTGTGGCCGGGTTTAAGTTTCCAACTACGGAAGGGCTGTGATGTAAATACTAAAAATGTGTGTGTGTGTGTGTGTGTGTGTGTGTGTGTGTCAGTTGTGGCCGGGTTTAAGTTTCCAAATACGGAACGACACAGGGCTGGATATTTCAAAACGTCAATAAAATACTATGTCGGCTGAAACATGAACAGTCTTACAAAAAAATGCCTTGGTCAATGAGATAAGCTTCTCTTTGGTGAGTTTTATGCATGCAGGTGTTGACTTGTATTTAAGGTTTGTTCTATTGAAATATGGCGGTTGTTTATGAAGCCATTGCGTGCTGTCTTCAAAACCATAGCCGTAAAAATGCGCATTGAGGTCGTAACATGGTCCTACATATCATTCTAAACTAAGGATTGATGGCTCTTTGGTAGTTACATACCACCATTAGAACCATGGCTTTTACGTCTAGCCTTTAATATTTTTAATGAGTCTGGAGGAAAATATAACGGCAGTTCTTTCAGAAAGAAGAAATTCATTGAAAAACATGTACACGACGCAAGAGGACGTGCATAATGTTGCTGGTGTTGTCTTTTTTTTATGCATATGTCTATATGGCCTTGTAGGACAATTGAATTATTATCGAATAGTTTCCTATGGTTCTTTAACGTGCTCCGAGGATACACGGGACCGCCCGGTTTACGTCCCCATCCGACGGACGAGGCTAAGGGAAAGTGTCTTGCCCAAGAACACACCGACGGAACTCAGTGGCACCACGGAGGATTGAACCCGGGGCCTCCGGTTATAAATCCGCCGCGCTATCGACTGCGCCACGCCAGCCCTCTATCATGACTTATTCTAACTATACATATACTACACTAAGTTTGGAAAATATCAATTGCGGTTTTTGAACACAGATCTATACTATACAGTTCAATATAGCGCAAATGCACGGAAAAGACGATTTTACAAGTAACATGTCAATGCAAATGAAGAAACAGTTTTCTCTTGCAAATAAAGAAACTAAACCAAGAGTCATCGAATTGTGGGTGAACGATTAGATCTCTTCACAGGCAATTAAATACTATGAGGAAATTAAATACTATGAGAAAAATAAATACTATGAAGCAGACACGGATAACGACGTCTTCCTATTTTAAATATGAACAGGTAAATTCAATAAAGATTAAAATCAAAACTGTATTGTTAGTTTTAAAAAATCCACTGGTGATACTATCCTTTAAAGCCATGTTATCACATCAAAATGCGCAGGTTAGTAATTCAATATTCGAATAAGGAAGTCGACATTGTTTGCCATACTGTTGCATTGACCTCAGAGGGTTTTCACGCTCAATTAGCAAACTTCTCTTTAAATCTTACCCATAGTATATCTGATATGTTATCTACTGTCAAGGATATGGGGATTCTCTAAATCAAAAGTAATAGAAAGAATACACCTAAAAGTCTGCAAACGGTTGCTTAACGTTAGATTAAATACATGCACAGTAGGTATATATGGTGAACTTGGGCGTTACCCTCTTTATATTACGAGATATATAATAATTATTAAGTATTGGTGTAAAGTAATAAATACTAATAACATTCTGATGAAAAAAACACTCTATGAACAAGGTGTATATGATTGTGAAAGAGGTTGTAAAAATTGCGTTTCGAATGTAAAAAAGTTATTATCTGATTATGGTTTTGCCTATTTATTTAACAATCAGGATATGCAGAATGTTAAAACATGTCCATGTGTTTTTAAACAACGAATAATTGACTGTTTTAAGCAAGAGTGGTATGGGTCAATTGACAGCAGTGCTGTTCTTGAAAACTATAAATATTTTAAATCTGATTTTTCATATGAACACTATCTTAATGTTTTACCTAGCAATTTGAGATTCTTTGTTTCTAGAATTAGATTATCTGCACATTCTCTTAACATACAAACTGGACGGTATCCAAGAAATCGCATACCGAGAAATGAAAGATATTGTTTATGTTGTAACTCACAAGATCTGGAAGACGAATACCAATGTATATGTGTGTGTCAATGTTACAATGAAATAAGAAAAAAGTATATTAAAAGATATTACCACCAGAGGCCATCTATGTTCAAATATATAGAATTGATGAAAACTTCAAACAATGATATATTACTAAATTTAGCGAGGTATATAAAATGTGCTTTAAATGTTAGACTTTCTATTTGGAATGCTTAGTATAAATATAATATTGTTCATCCTCTAACTATGATGATGTAAACTATACTGACAGTTGATTTATATACTCTGTTTACGTGACTTTGTTATATTCGTATATTGTATATATGTTCTGAAAGACTATGTACTTTGTACAAGTCTAAATAAAATATCTGTTCTGTTCTGTTCTGTTCTGTCAACGCTTGGAATCTTAAATATTTATGAACATGATGATTCAGTCAAAACAACATTAGCATTGTTTGTCAACGAATCTACTGGGGTAGTAGAGGGAAGACTGATTACATACAACGCACATTCTGATAACTGCAACATGTACAACTTTTAAAGGTGCAATACGTTTAAATTATCCACCTACATAGAGCGGTAATGTAGAATTACAGTAGACGCTTTGCAGAAACGTTCATATCTATAATTAGGGTTTTAATTTTAACAAAAGTGGTGTATCGCTTGTAAGGCAGGAAGTGGGTGGGTGTAATTTAACACAGCTGTATAGGAAAGATGTATACATTTTGTGAATTAAAAACTCATAGAATTATATAACTTGAAGAAATATGTATATATTACATATATTAGTTTATTTTAGCCACAGCTTGTGTTTCCAAATTAATTTTCCGCTGACGGAATATGGTGCTAAAACTATGTAGTCCAGTATTTTTGGCGCTGGTTTTACGCATTCATTCACTGGTCCATATATTGTTTTTGACACACTACTTTTCTTTTCTCGACTTGTTTTCCCTTGTATTCAGTGGCTTTCGGGATTCCAAAACAGTTTAAGATATTATTTTGGCAATATTGTCAGTGTAATCCCACTAATCGGCATATGGTCACTAAACTGATACATTGTATTATTATTTCAGATAATACCGCATAATGTTAAAACTTAAACATCAACAGTAGAGACCTTCTAAAATGCGAAAGGCAATTGAAATAGTATGAGACGACCTTTCGAAGCTATGGCTTTATCTGGTGTACCTCGGACGACTTAAATTGATAAACTGGCTGATCGTGTCGTACTGGAAATGTCTGGACAAAAGTAGTTCTTACCAGAGCCGAGGATGAGGTCATTGTAGAATACGTGAAATTGATGGTAGAAACTGTTGATATTTTTATCCGGTTTGACTAGGAATCTTTATGTGAGGAAGACATCCAACTGGATTGCGGAACGTCGGTGGTTCTATCCAGGTGCCCGCCCGTGCTCGAAAATTGTCCGAAGGGGCACCTTGGGTCCTCCTCCACAGTAGAAGCTGGAAAGTCGCCATATGACCTCAGCTGTTGACCCCTCCACAGTCAGTCACTACGCTTTACTTTTCCCCTGTGCGATGACCTCTTGGAACTCTATGATTGCACCTACTGAAACCCGGACCAAGGGAGGTAGGTGCATGAGCTTTCGTCCCTTGGGTTTTCTGGCCGTACCCTAGATTGGTTTTCTTGCTGTGGTTGTTCAGTACAATTCTGGATAATTCTTTGTCGTTTTACCCCAGGTCTTGTGTTCTGAACATCATAACTTAGCTAAGAAATCAGAAGCAGGCCGGGTGACCGAGATAAATCCGAGTAGCATAGCCAGCACTAGCAGCAGTAGCAGTAAACTGTTACTGCTACTGCTACTGCTGCTACTGCTGGTAGTAGCAGTAGCAGAATCAATAGTCAGTGCAAGTATGTTGTTTCTACTTTCCCACCATCATGTTTAACAGACAACCCTTTTCGCAACCTTCATGTTTGCTACTGCTACTGCTAACTACTGCCAGCAGTAGCAGCAGTAGCAGCAGTAGCAGTAGCTACTGCCAGCAGTAGCAGTAGGTAGTAGAGCACCATCTCAATAGATATACTCATCGCAAGAATATTTTCTTTGGGCAAGTATGTTGTTTCTACTTTCCCATCATACCCCTTTCGCAACCAGCATATGTTTACACAACCGCTTCGCCCAGTAATATCATGGCTAATATGTTTTTTGTTCTCTATCGTTATAGCTGTAACTTTTCAGCTACTAGCAGTAGGAGCAATAACGGCAGTGACAATAGCTACTACTAGTATTAGCAGCAGTAGCAGTAGCTACAGATAGCATTTGCAGCAGTAGCAGTAGCTATTGTTAGCGTAACAACAGTAGCAGTTTGTCATAGTAGCAGTTAGTTTCTCTTTTTAACCTTCAAGTTTTATACACAACCCTCAGCAGTAGCAGCAGTAACAGCAGTAGTAGTATCTAACCAAGGCAAATAGGTAAAGAAAGTGTCAGGACGCTGGGCGCACGTGCGGCGAAGATATAGCATTAGCTAGCAGTAGCAGCGGTAGAGCAATAGCAGCATGAGCAACAGTAGTTTCTACTTTTATTTTTAACCATCACGTTTTATAGACAAAAAATCCGTGGATTCAAATGTCTCGCCTAATGGGGGCTGGACTTAAAAATAAAAACATCAATGGTGCTTAAATGAAAGTTTGTAAAAAATGTAGTTACTAAAACAATGAGTAAAAACAAAATGCAATTCTATTAAAAACAAGAGGCCCAAGAGGGCCTGTGGATGCTCTACTGGCTAAAACAGGCTCTTATATCAAGGGTTGTCGACATAAAATTATCATCATTATTTTTTTAAAACATTGCAAAAACAACAGGGATAGGATGGCCTTAGATCGCTCACCTGGTAATCATGGGCAATAAGTCTGCTGTGTCTAGTCTGGAATGGGTATATTTTAATTTGTCCCACTGTATGGGAATGAAATTTCATAACAAGAGGTCAATGACCTTGAAGCTCTACTGATTGATTTTGATTTCAGGAAGTAGTCGCTACAGACTTGTTTTTTTAAAAATTATTTTTAGCCGTGGTGGCCATCTTGAATTCCCGGCCGACCTGAAATTTTGCTAGGATCAATAAGACATCAAGAGCAACATTCCTGTGAAGTTTCATGAAAATCCGTCCAGTAGTTTCAGAGGAGTAGTCGCTACAAGTTTTAATCATATAACTCTCTGTAAACAAAGATGGCCACTGGCAACCATGTTTAACGTCGAATCAAAATAATGTTTGACTCTGATAAGCATCATGTCATGCTGATCATTTTACAAAAAGTCCCATATCAATATCACTTATAGTTTTCAAGACGTAGTCGCTACAAACTTCTTTTTTAAAAATCTATTTTAGGCTGTGGCGGCCATCTTGAATTTCTGGCCGACCTGAAATATTGCTAGGATCAATAAGACATTAAGAGCAACATTCCTGTAAAGTTTCATGAAAATCCGCCAAGTAGTTTCAAAGGAGTAGTCGCTACAAGTTTTTACTATATAACTCTATGTAAACAAAGATGGCCGCTGGCAGCCATGTTTTACGTCGAATCAAAACGATTTTCGACAAGGACCAACATCATGTCATGCTGATCATTTTAGAAAAAGTCCTATATCAATATCACTTAGAGTTTTGAAGAAGTAGTCACTACAAACTTGTTTTTAAAAAGCTATTTTTAGATTTGGCGGTCATCTTGGATTTCACATCACCATGAGTTTTTGCTAGGATCAACTAGACTTCATGGGCAACAATTCTGTAAAATTTCATGAAAATCCATTCAGTAGTTTCAGAGGAGTAGTCACTACAAAAAGAAGTTTACGGACGGACGCCGCACCATGGCATAAGCTCTGCTGATCTCTGATCAGTAGAGCTAAAAATTAAAAAAAAAAATAACTAACAAAAAAAAAAATTAATAATAATAATAATAAAAAAAAAATATATATATATATATATATATATATATATATCTGTTTCATTGATATTAACAATCTGTTAAAAAAAAAAAAAAAAAAAATTAAATAAATTTAAAAAAAAATGCCTGTCTGACACCTTACAAGAAGAGGTTACTGCAAGACAGACATTGTCAATGCAATAGACAAAGCACGGAACCTCAACAGAAAAGAACTCCTTGAATACCAGTCGAAGACAAGCAGTTCAGAGCAAACGTTACCTTTCGTGCTTACATACCATCCTGACCTTCCCAATGTGAAACAGATTATTAATAAACACTGGTCACACATAGAGGAGTCAGAACGTCTGAGCGAAATGCTGCCTAGAAGAACAATTATTGCGTACAGGAGACCTAAAAGTCTCCGCGACATCCTTGCTGCAGCCAAGTTGAAACACGACTCCAATACTCAGACCACAGGACAGTCAGGCCCTAGCCATACATCGAGATGTAAATACATGTCTCCCGCAAACCATTTCTTAACTTCACTCGGTGCCAAAAACACAATCAAAAGTGTCACAAACTGCAAATCCGCAAACGTCATCTACTTAATGACGTGCTTGATTTGCAAAAAACAGTATGTCGGTGAAACAAAGCAGGCGTTGAACCTCCGACTGTAAATTGCGTAGGTTTGCTAGGTCGCCAGCGGCCGAACACTTCAGTTCAGAAGGCCACACGTTCAACGACTTGTCTCTGACATGCATCGAACACAATCCAAATTGGACCGACGCAGAACGTAAATTGCGCGAAACGTACTGGATAAGACGCTTAAACACAAAACACCCAGTAGGAATCAACAAAGGGGACTAGATACATCTTACAGAATATATAAATGTAAACACACATACTCCGGGTTTTATTACTTCCCTTGATCCAATTTTCTCCATTTATATATTATTTTAGCCTTATTCAATTAACTTTGGAGTTGTTTTTGCTATATCCTGCAGTATCGATTCTTTGTCTTAGATATAGAGGTAGGGTTATTCACTCACACACTCTCTTTTCATAACTAATCATAAATGTCAGCGTACAATTTTACTTTCATCCAACCAGCAATGTTCTATTATTAGTACTTTTGTTAATTCCCTTGATCAAAATATCTCCATTTATTTTATTTTATTTGTTTAGCCTTACTCATTGTTTTTATTAGCTTTGGAGTTGCTTTATACTTTATCCTGCAGTATCGATTTTAGTTTTTGAGGTAGAGTTTGTGTTATCTTTTTCACATTTTTACTCTCTCTTCATAACTAAATGTCAGGGTACAGTTTTACCCTCATCCAACCAGATATGTTCTTTTATTAGTATCACATTTGGCTCCAGAGTGTCTATTCAAAGTAAACAGTTTCTGCAACACTGCCAAACGATAAGTTGTTTTTTAAAGAGTTTTATTTAAACTGCCGTGTATTTTAGTGTTTTTTGTTTCGTATTTGTTATTTTCGTCTTTGTGTTCTCCTGATGAAGGCGTTAGCCGAAAGCGCTTGAGTTTTTATAAACTGTAGCACTGTATAAATGTTTTTTTCCCCATCTATATATATATATATATATTATATAATCTAAATAACGGCTTCCATATCAGTTTTAAAACAACCTTCAAATGGTCATTTCTTCTTTGTCGTTCATTTTCTTGTAAGTATTTTACCCTTTTTCAAGTTGTTTCCGAACGCTCGATTGTAAAGCTTGTTTGACTGTATGCCAATATTGATTATTAATTTAACTGTTTACAACGTTTCATTCGACAGATACTAAGTATGTTATGACTTATATGAATGTTACTCCAGGCTAATACAGAAGAACTTGACTAGAACTAATCGGTTTAAAATACTGTAAGACTGATAACATAGTTTTTAAGTACATTCCCAGAAATGTGTAATGCGCATGCATTTGGAGAGCAAAAAACCCCAGATATATCGGTAATATTTTGGCAAAGTTGTATGCATCTCGCACACTTACCAGCCAACATACATGTTGAGCCAAATCACATGTTGAATGACGTGTGCGTTATATAGAATTGCCTTATGAACATATAGAAGGAATCACGATATGCGCGCCATTTTTTCATCATATTTTCTGCATACCAGCTTCTGTCTGAAATTCCTTTTACTATTATGGCTAACTACAAAAGCAAATTTGGGGAAAACTTTCAAAAACATGTTTTTGTGGGGTTTTGTGTTGTTTCTTTACACACGTGTGGTGGGTGGGGTGGGGGGGGGGGGGCGTACGTGCGTGCGTGCGTTCAGAACCTTTAATTTATTCTTCTTGAGAATGTGATCTCTATACTGTTCATTGGTGGTGGTGGAGGAAATGATAATGTATGGTTTACTTTTTGTTTTGTTAAAGTTTAGGAAAAGCAAATAAGAATGTAACATGCTATAATACTCGCCCAGAGGAGGGCAAGTTGTATAATTATATATATACTTTTTCGAAATTAACCGATTTCTGGATGTTCCATTACGCGCGCGATTGCCCCAAATACAGTTCTTAAAACCTCGTCCGTTTAGCCTTACAAATGTAACCGAATCTACATCGTCAGGAAAAAGAAAATGACCAGGATATAATGCTGGGGCCGAAATGACTAACGTAAAAGATAGGGCTGAGTGTGTGTATACATCATTGTCATGTAAAAAATATTGGCGGGCTTTGCGCAAACTAATATATTATATGACGTAAATATATCAATCTCGAGTGCAACGTCACCAAAGTAAAAGTACTTCCTGTATAAAAGTTCAGCGATAACTCTTAATGTATGACTCACCCGTATGACTTGGCCGGCTTTACTTGTATACGAAAACCGTGAGAACGGCAAAAATATAAATAATACTAGGTCTGGAGTATATGTACCAAACTATCACGGTCATAATAAATCACAGGGTAGTTGAAGCGTTATATTTTGATAAACGATTGTTTACCTTAAGATGGACGTCCCCTCAGTGTAATCCTGTGTAATCATATCGAACATTTTGCTCCGTCTAGATGTTTTAAACTTGAAGGACAATACGTTTTCATTTCAGTAGAGACAGAAGAAAGAAAGAAAGAAAAAAAAGAAAGAAAGAAAGAAAGAAAGAAAGAAAAAAAGAAAGAAAATGAAAGAGAAAGAGAAAGAAAGAGAAAGAAAGATAGGATTATAGTGTACGTGTATATATAAGTAATCCACGCTCGTTTTTCTGAATTTTGATTTTAACTTCATTCCGTGCGGTGAATTTCAAACAGCGATTGAATCAGATATACATTTAATTATTCTTCGTATCTGCAACATTGGTTACCTAAATATGCCCTACTGTATTTGGAAATTCGTCATCAATTACCGAATTATGCTAATTTTATATCGCACGATTGTCATTGGACAATCAGACAACAGTAAGATACTTGTAACCGTACCTGTCATGAGACCTGTAAACATCTGTGGTATTTTTTGTGCCTTCCATGAATCTGCAAATTTCGATAATTGATGACGAAATTCCAAGTCAGTAGGGCTGATGGGGTCATTGTCGTATCGGGTACTACAGAAAGTATGTATAGTAGAAAAGTACCCGAAATTTTTGAATTCCAGAACGGCCCCCAAATATACAAAAACGTACCCGGACAAGATCTCATTGGCGAAAATTGAAACAATTTAGAACTTGATAAAACAATTGCTTAATTAAACAGTATTGTGTATCATTAACTATTGCGCTATTGTTCTTAAAACATATTTAGGCGGCCGTAGTTAGTACTAAAATACAGAACGTATTGTCGTAAAACCGGAAGTTGTAATCATCAAACCCCGCGCAAAAAAGTAAACAAACATGCAGCTCGTCATTCAAGAAGAGTTGGTCAAATATTTAGACCAACTGCATTCCTTTAAGGCGGAGGCAACTGCGAGCTGCCTTTAAAAAGTGAATCTATTAAACTTTGTAAACAATGAAACTTTCGTTTCGTGAAGTAACAGAACGCGTTACGGCCGCGTTTTACGACATTGTATCTTGTCTCGTGTACAGTTATGTATATTCGGTAAAAAAAGTTTTGACCAGGGTATATAAAGTCATATAAAAATAAAACTAGTTGACAGAATTTAATTATCTTTTTTTAGTAACCAAGATCTACCCTACCCGGTTAATTTGGTACCAGAAACATTAAATTCCAAACAAGATTAGATTTTTAAAAAAAGATCGCGAACACACAAAGGGTCTGTAAAAAATGTTGCAAAGTCCATAAAAACAATAACAGTTACAGACATTCGAGTAACCAATAAAAAGATTATTATTTTTTTGCAATCTTTCATTGTTAACGATAATTATTGTTGATTGTTGATCTATTGTGAATTATCAACTGAGATAATAAGGCTTATGGTCGAATGTCATGGTTGGGCGATCATTGTACGGGTTCGAAACACAGCCATGGTCCAAAAAAAAATTTACAGAGTATATATTTGGGGGCCTTTCTGGATTTCGATGATTTTCGGGTACTTCTTCTGTATACATAAATGTACCCCGTTTGCCTTTCCTGTAGTACCCGGTACGACAATGACCCCATCAGCGTCAGGCGGGCATATTTTGGCAAGACCAAGGTCATTACACTATAACAAGCGGTCAAATGGCCCATGAGTTGCTCACCTGAGAGTTGTAAGCAAAGAGAAAAAAAGTAGTTACAAGTGTAATGATTATTAGATTGAAAACTATGTGTAAGACATAAGGTAAGTTGCTAAAACTTGGTTCTTCTTATTAACAGGAATGTTTGTATGGAAATGGATGGATAGGAACCTTGGTGCTCAGCAATTTGGTCTATCCCAGGAACTCATTTGTACAACTCGATTTTTACAGTATAACAGTTAAATATACGTCCTATAGAAAACTGTGAGCCCTGCGGAGGGGCCAAATTAAACCCCAAGTCATCAATTGAACCAAACGTTTGTGATTTGGGGTCTTTTTTTTGTTAATTATGTCTCAATTGAAACATTATGATGATGGCTCCCAGTGTCCCTCAGGGGATCATAAGGTAAAATGCGTATAAATTACACTGTCTTTTTCTATATTCTCGCACATAACTTGGTGTAGTAATCGTCTATGAAAGATAAACAACATATCAAACGATTTTATTATTCGAACTCGCGACGTCTTCCGGGCCCAGTGTGTGTGCGGGGGTTTTGGGATATAATATATATTTTTTATTTATTTTATTTTTTGATAATTATGTCTCAAATGAAACATTTATGATGATGATTTGATTACACTGTATACAATGTGTTTCCTCCTACGACATCGGGTGGGGCCTGGGGACAGGGCATCAAATACACTAATTAATTCAATTATGGTATCTTTTTTTCATACTTTTGCACATTAATTCGTATAATTGTCGTGCTAAGAAAGAGATACACAGCATGTCAAATTGTTTATTAATTTAAAACTCGGAAATGCTAATTTTTGTGCTGCGTTACCGAGTTCAACCCCACGAAGCGGTACTTCTTTTTTTGTACCGCTATTGAATTCCGTCAACAATCTTGGTTTATTAGTAATATTCAATAATGGTTGGTGGTTTGTCAACGTAATACAGTTACGGATATTGCACCTCTTAAAGGGAACTGACCTGTGTTAAGAAAAACGCTGGGTAATTTTGCGAGGGCGCTACCGTCGTAATCGTTCTAGTTTCCATTTCGTTTTCAACTAGAATGATTACATTGTAGGTCAAAGGAGAGTACAGTATAATATATACGTAAGCGTTACGTTCTTTACAACAATGGACGTAATGTGTTTAATAACCGCGAATCAATGGATAAGAGCTTATTGTTCCTGCCGTATGGCTGAGTCTTTTACCAGAACCACGAATCCATTCGCCAAGAATAGGTAGGTATTACTTCAATACCCGCGCTAATTGATCATTGCAGGGAGTAGTTCACTAGCAATGGCAGTCTGACTGTGCGTATTCGAAGGGGTCCACGCAGCACTCGCCTATCTTATTAATTATTGCGCTGCAGTTTACACCAGTGATGCGCTAAAAACCACGGAAAGGTACTTATCAATAGTGAGTCGATATGCTAATCTCGGAATATCGTGGAATGAAAATGCCATTAAGGTTGACTGAAACTGTATTAGTTGCAGGATTACTTCCGGCTTGTTTAGGAAGGACGTCATTTGCATTGAGTAATAAAACGGCGGGAGAACTTCGAACATCTGCTAATAGGTTGTTGATGGAATGGTAGGCTGTAGGGTAGTGCTGGGACTTTTGTCGAATCCATTGGTAATGAGACGCTCAGAGTTGCAGTGTATACTCAAGAGTTCTTGAGTCCTCTGAAGACCAATGCAGAGTAACCGGTCGTAGACTATTTTAAAAGCGGTTGCAACTGATGTTCGATACTGATACAGAGTTGCAGTGTATTCTCAGGAGTTGCTGAGTCCGCTTCCATTTACCTTCCATTACAATTGTACCAGGTCGTAGACTATTTTAATATCGGTTGCAGTGATGTTTGATACTTCAAAGAGATATAGGATAGGGTAGTTCTGGGACTTTGGTTCAAATCGAATGGTAAGGGGGGACTCAGAGTTGCAGTGTATTCTCAGAGTTGTTGAGTCCTCTTTTCCATTTACAGTGTACTGGGTCGTAGATTATTTTATAAGGTTTCAGCTGGTGTGTAATGGTTTGGAACAAAAGTTTTGCTGTGAGACCTGGTTGTTGTATGAAACTTCACAAACGTTTAGTCTCACTACTTAAAAGATTTAGACCATATTGAACGTATGAAACAAGTTTAACGTTAATACTTGAGTATGCAATGATTCACTTGTTACCAAATAACAATCATTTTGAACATTATTTTGTTTAGAACCTAATCATGAAGCAAGAAGCTTGAGGAGAATTGTTACCATGTATGTCTCAAACAATCAGTCCTTATATTTGTTAGGCTTTGTATACTTAGTAATTATTAAGCGAAGGCGGTCACGTCACAACATTGGTGGCAGCGCGGGATACTGATAACATCCAAATTATCACAAACTCTCAAAGCTTGGACATTGGCTCTCGTATTGTACCAGATGATGAAATGAAGAAGTTGTGCGAGTTGGCTGAGCTTAGAAAGCAAAACGAAAGAATTGAGGTCAGTGAAATGAATGTCCTACCTTGGATACAAACTTATACAAATTGCAATCGACAGTATGCCAAGAACTGTCGATACATTATTAGACGGAAAAAGACTCCTGCCCCTCAAACATCGGTGAAAGGTATAGCACCCTTCATCACGTCCTAGGCTATGGACGGTAACAACCTTTCAAACAACGAGTGCTGAGCAATGGACCCATCAAAACGAAGAGATCATGATAAAACTAGTCACGCATGATGGGACAGGTTCGCTGCTTGTATTACAAGAGCACAATCCCGAGGTTTGTGCGAACTCGAACCTTGGAGTCACTTGAACTTTCCGAGGTAATTGTGTCGAACTCTAATGATTTGACGAACTACGAAAACGTGTTTATTATTCTCAATATGAGCATACTATTGGAAATAAGGTTTCAGGACCGGTGATAACTAATATGCATATTTTTTAGTTGGTCATAATCAAGATTGTTTGGAAATAAAATTGAGTTCAGACAAAAAGAAGACAAACAAGAGACCTTTGACCTTTATGATCTCTAAGTGTGACATTGACCTTTGGAGTCACCGGGACCTGGATTTTGTGCACGTCACTTCTATCTTGTTGTGGTGAGCAATTTAAAAATTCGTACAGGAAAGGACACGATTTGACCTTTACCTCTAAGTGTGACCTTGACCTTAGAGGCATAAGGACCTGTATTTTGTGCGCGACAACGTCAGTCTGGTTATGATAAGCCCTTGTGCCATGTTATTTGAAAACAGGAGTTATTGACCGTACACGATTTGACCTTTGACCCTCTAGTTACTTGACTTTGGAGCCACGGACATGGATTTGTGCGCGACTCATCGTCTTATAGTGAGGCACTTGTGCCAAGTTATTTGAAAATCTGTCCATGAATGTCATAGTTATTAACGGACATGACAGCACTTTATTTTTGACCTTTGATCTCTAAGTGTGACCTTGACCTTGGAGCCACGGACCTGGATTTTGTGCGCGACACGTCGTCTTGTTGTGAGCATTTGTGCCAAGTTATTTGAAAATCGGGTCCATTATTGTCAGAGGTATTAACCGGACAGGATTGTACGGAAGACGAACGAACGAACGAACAAACGGACTGACGGACGGACAGTGCGACTACTATATGCCACCCTTCGGGGGCATAAAAAGAGTAGAATTATTTGGTACTTTTATTGTCATACGGAAGGCTATGAACCCGGAGTTGTGGGCAATGTGATTAAAATTGCCGTCTGCAGTTGATTAAGTTGACTGAACTGCATTAGTTCCAGGATTACTTCCCTTGTTTCGGAGTCGCCATTTGCATTGAGTAATAAAAGTGCGCGAGAACTTCAATTCGGGTTAAGTTGGCAGCGGGACGTATGTGAACCTCTGATGGAAGGTTGTTGATTGGAATGGTTGTTGTTGATTGAATGGTTGGCAGTAGGGTAGTGCTGGGACTAATGGTCGAAGCTAATGGTAATGAGACTGTCAGAGTTGCAGTGTATACTCAGATTTGTTTGTCGAATCCTCTCAAAGCACTCTGAAACCGAGTCGTAGTCTATATTATAGCGGTTGCAGCTGATGTTTGATACAATTAATGGATACTGATAGGGTAGTTCTGGGACTTTAGTTCAATCTAATGGTAAAGAGTCTCAGAGTTGCATTGTATTCTCAGAGTTGCTGAGTCCGCTTTCCATTACATTTTACCGGGTCGTAGACTACTTTACAGCGGCTGCAAGTTGATGTTGTGCTGTGAGACTGGTTGTTGTATGAAACTTCAACAAATGTTTTGTCTCGAATAAGTTAAAAGATTTAGACGTGTTACACGTATGAAACAATTTAACGTTAATACTTGTGTATGTAATGATTCATTTGTGATCAAATAACAATCATTTGAACTTTATTTTGTTTAGAGCCAATCATGAAGCAAAAGCTTGAGGAGAATTGTTATATGTAACGTTTGTTGAAATTGTCTCAAAATAATCAGTCCGTTTGAAACATTTATATTTGTCAGTAACTTGTAAATATTAAACGAAAACGGTACACGTTACAATATTGGTGGCAGTGGTGGGTTACTGATAACATCGCCATTATCAGAAACTCGTGCCAAAACTATTGGGACATGACTCCCATATTGTAATAGATGATGAACTGAAGTTGTGCGAAGAGTTGGTTGAGCTTAGAAAGCAAAACGAAAGGTTGAGGTTAGTGAATGAAAGTCCAGCCCTTGGCGACAGAATTAGACAAATTGCATTCGGCAGTATGTCCAGAAACCATCGTACATTTACCAGTTCATCACTCCTATACTACGATGGAAACCACCTTTCAAAACAATGAGTGGTGAAGAAATGGACCCATCAAAACGAAGTGTCATGATGAAACTAGGCCACTTATGATGAGACAGGTTCGTGGCTTTTTTTATAGTACATTCCGAGGGTTTGTGCGAACTTGGAATGGTTTTGACTACGAAAAAACGTTATTATCTAAATGAGCATAATATGGAAATAAGGGTTTAAGACTGGTGATAACTAATATGTATATTTATAGTAGGTCTAATCAAGATTATTAAAAACAAAATTGAGTTCAGAAAATAAGAAGAGAAAAAAAAAGTATATCTGGTTAACTGTAATTGTCTGACGGGACGTATGGAACCCGGAGGCAGTGGGTAAAAGTAATGAAAACGCCGTTGCAAGTTATAATTAAGTTGATTGAACTGTATTATTTGCAGGATTACTTCCCTTGTTTCGGAAGACGCCATTTGCACTGAGTATAAAAGGTGCGCGAAGAACTTCATCGAAGCATTGTGGTGTAGTGGTTAGAGCGTCTGCCTTGCCATAGGGAGGTCGTGGGTTTCGAGTCCCCTAACCGCGTCATACCAAAGACTTTAAAAAATGGACTTGTAACACTGCCTGACCGAGCAAATAAATGGGCTAGTGCTACGACTGAATTGACGCAGTGTCAGAATAATGTGACTGGGGGGTATCATGTCTACTCACGGCGTGGTATTCCAGTGTTGCACACTAGAAAGAAACCATTGAGTTCACATGCTTCAAGTCGACATATCGATCACATCCCACACAAAA